>JARKIC010001973.1:0-84896 GCA_029378375.1 Mycena olivaceomarginata | reverse complement strand
GATGATATGCGTGATTTTCAAAGCAGATGCCGCCAGATGTGGCCGAAGAAAAATGGCCGTGTGCAAGTTGGCTTGAGGATGTTGATATGGATATCCAAGTTGGGCCCTACCTGTCTAAAACGCCGCTAGGAATCGCAGATGGCAAACGAAACCCCTGGAGGAAACCAAGTGTGACTGTATCAAAGCGAAACAGGAGCTGCCTTGCTCTCCCCTGCGCGGAGCGCAAGAACATCCACAATCGATTTTCCCTCCCGTGATTCCCTTATTCGGTGTTCCCCACACCGCGCACAACATCCAAGTGTTCGGGCATCCCGTGCGCGATGAAGCTGAAGAAAGAAGGAGCGCCCCCTTGCGATGGAGAAACTCTCAGCATTTGCTATACTCTTGTTCAAGTGCGAGATTAGACGGTTGTGCAAAAGCCGCACAAGCCGCATGCGGCTTCATGCGGGTTTTTGGCATTGTGCAAAAGCCGCGGGGAGGATTTCAATATCCCGAACCCATAACCCACCGGAAATGACTCATACAAATATCATTTTCGAATGTTCTAATCCATGCAGCTATCCAATCAGATCTAGCGAATATAATGATTTGTCCTTGAGTTTCCGTGTTTGATTCCACAGCATCTACAAACTGAATGACAAATGGAACAGCCATCCCATAGTCTAAAATACTTCCCTCCACGCAGCAGGTTCACTGAAAGCTCCGACCCTTCCGAGATGAACTCGGAAAATCTCCGCGGCTTTGCACAATGCCAAAAGCTGTGTGCGGGCTTGTGCACAACTTGTCTATTTACACAGACGCCCATCGGCACGAGTCAATCTTGGTTCTTTCCTCCATCTCTGCAGGAAAAAGCTGGCCGATTCTTCTTTGCGCTTAACAACTTCCAGAGATCTCAATGCTGTTCTTGAAGCCCACAACTGGGTGTTTCGCTCGTCCTATCGAGATGAACTCTGGATCACCATCACGAAGATTCAGGCAGCAGTACACAGTGCACGCAAGGCCGTGGCAGCTGCTCTGCGGAAGGGATGTGCTCGGGCCAAGGCCACCGAATCAAGTGATATAGAAGATGCTACCCCCGAGCCCGTTGAGGCGACGACTTCAACATGTCCTACTGCTGTACCCGAGCTTCAGCAGCTCCTCTTAACCCTATTCCCTCTGGACCACAAACCGGCTTCTCATACTTCAGCACCAGCTCCTCCACAACCATCCTCTTCGCGTAAACGTTGCTCTTGACGATGTTTTACAAACGAGTGCACGGTTTAAACATACAGCAGACACCCGGACTGTAAAGGAAATTCAATCGGAGTTCGGACCCGTGCGTACAAGCTACAGGTGTGAGAGAGCGCGTTGAATGGAAGGAGAGTGTGATTATTCATCGTCTGGTACGTCGTTTTACCATCTGTTTGCATCTACGTCTTGGTCGCCTCTATCCTCATCCTCTGACTCTTCCCCCTCGCTTCCCTCCTCTTCCCAACCACCATTGTCCCCCTCGTCCATATGAAACACCCAATCTGATCCTCCAATATAGTCTTGCAGCAATCAGGGCCTGATTGTTGGGCGGCTGCCTGATTACACAATCAGGTGGCTGTGCCCACAGGTGTTTCTTTCCTTTGTAGCACAATGAATACAACATGAATATATGTAAAACAATCTGTCCAGCTTCATGAAGTGAAATGGATGATATCCTCCAGCAAGAATTAAGTGTTTTGGCTAGCCAATCCTTCAATCCATGATCAAACAAAAAAAAAATGTTTACCTAATCTGTTGTTCACAAATCTATCCGATATCAGCACAATAGTTGCACCAATCGCTTAGATGAAAGGGAAGGTTTGTCTCATTAGAAGGACCTCTACATGCTCAAATATCTGTGAAATTATCGCCCAAAAAGCCGCCCCAGAATAAGGCCACAAAGAATTGATCAGTCGGCCAACAACATCCCTGTGATTACAAACAGACTCTATATTGATACTTACTTGTTCGTCATCAATATACAGTATCTGTCACAGAGACTACCTCCAATAGTGCTTTCCATGGTCTCCCTGCTAGTAAGATCCGCATCCTCGCTATGAACGCTCTCAGGATTCGACAAATTTCCATCGCTGCTACTGCTATCGCTATCGCTGGCGGTGTCATCATCCTCGCCTGCGATTGGCCTGTCCTGTGAGTTGGTCTGTGACTCCCCACGAGAACTGGTTTGACGATGCTTGCGGATCATAGAGAGAACTTCGGTGCGCTCCGTTGAGGTTCATATAAAATCTCGGAGCTTGCCATTCTCCAATGTTGTATAACCCGTGTTAATCTGATCATTGGCTTTGTGATCCAAGCTTCGTCCTGCGCAAAAGAGATGTATGTCCTCCCGGCGGTACATGGCCGTCAACGCGCGGATTTCATCTGTATCCGAGGCAGAAGTGTGAGTTTTGCGATGGCATTTCAACCCAAAAGCTGTCTCAATCTCTTCCTTCAAACGTTGAAAGAAGTTGACGTTCGGTGAAATGGTCTCCCGGAAGAAAGGGTCGTCGAATGAGCCACCATGCTTGGGCACCATATACTCGTGGAATTTATTATGCCACTCCTGCATTTGATCGTCTGGAACATTTTTCCCCATCAGCCCCGTCAAATTAACGAGCCAATTATTCCAAATACCCTCCTTCATGTCCTTGGTAGCTTCGAATTTGAAAAGGCAATAAACGTCGAGAAGAATGCTGGCATAATTATGCTTTGAAGCGCCTGCAAAGAAGAATGTGAGAACCTGGACAAAGACGTGAGTGCATGTCCAGTTGGTGTCGCAAATCATGTCTACCTTTAAAACTTCACAAACTCGGCCAAGATCTCCCTCTTGTATCGCATCGGAAAGCTCGAAATAGAGTAAGAAATCGCGGCGAAACACGATTGTATTCGCCAAGACTCGGTCTCCCGTAAAATTGGAGTCGCCATTGACACCCGATGGCCCCGCTTCTGCGACCGAACCGGCTTTGAACTTGTGTCGATCTGGGGATTTGTTGAACGCTGTCAAGGATAGCGCGGCCTCGAATGCTCGGTCAGAGGCATAACGGTGTACGAGTGTACTTGCCTCCATAATCAACTCGTCCAAAGATGGCAGTTTGTTCTCCATTTTGAGCTGCTCGAAGTGTTCGAGCAGACCGCGATGCTGGGCTGTGTGTAGATCCCAGACATCGAGGAACTGGGCTTTGCAAATTGTGTTCATTGTTCGGGTTGTCGCATAGTAGTCGCAGCTGCTCGGCTTTGGGGAATGTATAACGAAGCGAGAGAGGCGGCGCGCAAGAGCGAAGAAGGGTCGGATGTGGCCTTGGCGCCGAAATGGTTCTCCGCCACTCCGTTGATCATGTTCATCTGCACATGAAACAGACCGGGCGTCCAAAGGCGGTTTTCGAACGACTCGTATGCATCAAGACTGATACCTTGGGGAAGAAGATGGTGTGCGACTCGACCACCCGACAGTATAGAGCCTCCATCTCCTGCATTCCAGATCAACACTTTGGCCGCCGACGCGTTCTCAGGTGTATATCCAACCTGCCGGTCGAAATCTTGCAAGGCTTCCTTCATGTCATGCGTCTCCATCTCCGCCCGGCTATTGGATCCAAGAGGAACAATTCGCATCGCAGGGCGATCCGCTGGTAGCAGATACAGCGCAACGGGCGGCAATCGGAAGCGCTCGACGATGAGAGGGAGGTATGATTTCAGCGAAGGTATGTGCTCGCAGAGGATATGAACAACGTGAAGAGCGAAAACGCGGTGGTCGAAGTCTATATCTTCTAGCAGCGTGTCGGCCGTAAGACTCGCGCGCTCATTACGAATGACGCGGTCGTGATATATGTCGAGATTGAATGCGCCCGGAGCGCAGTTATCAAGCAAAATGGCTGTAGCAGCTGTACCGGTCATGAGCTGGGACTGTTTGCATAGTCCATGCTCGCGCACTGGCTGGTATTGCTGGATATTATCTAGGACGGTTCTAGATGCAGGATCACCTTGTTTTAAGGCGGCCACTGTTTTTTCCTGGAGCATTTGCTTCCGTTTCGCTCCCATGGACTGAAGTGCATTTCGAGTAGTCGTATCGTGAACGGAAAGACCCAGCTTGAAAAATATGTGTTTTACATCTGTGTGGGCTTTGGTAGCGAACAGATAAACCCCTGTTGGGAGCGCGAAATAGCCATTGGCGGACCGACTGCGCAATATTGCAAAGGAACTGAGGGCTCCAACCTGGATCTGTGCAAGCGGAATGAGTGAACAGAACAAATCAGGCAGGCGGGTTTCACGCACAAAAGGATGTGGGCGTCGAGTCCGCATAACTATAGTGCCACTCTTGCGTGTTGCGGCCATACACTCAGTTATAAACCATGCGAGCGGCGCTCGAGAGTGCAAGATGTCGGCGGAGCGCTGCATCGAGAACTGAAATATGTCTTCCTGGGCCACAGTTTTCCGTGTCTCAGACATCCGCGCATTGTCAGAGGCTTGCAGAAATGCGTGGAAATCAGGATGGTTGGGGTCATCGTGACCTAGTTTCCCAATTTCCAAGGCGCAGCGCTTCCCGACAAGTTGAGCAGTCCATGAAGACAAGGCAGGACGTGTGTAATGAAAGATTTTGGGGTCGCGCGTGCCACAGAAAGTTGCCTTGAGCTTGTCGACATAACGGGAGTTATAGGAAGGGACGCTATAGCAGTTTCTGTACATTGCTTCAACTAGATGAGCTGGCCGGAATGCAGTCCGTCCCGCTAGGAACGAGGAGACAACACGTTTGTGATATTCCGTGCGTGGGTCGGGTTGACCGGAACCAAAGTTTTCTGTAGGTGTTCCATAAAGTGGCCCAGCGATTTCAAGTGGCTGTCGATGCACCGCAGGACTACTTCGAGGTGCTTGTATTTGGACAGGTACTTCTTCAGCCCAGGAAACACGTCCAATTTTCCCAAGTCTTCTGTCAGAAGAGTCATCTCAGGTGAACTCGTGGGCTCTGATGCATGAACCCGCTCGAGGGGTGTGATAGAAAGCAACGGGGAGAGCGCGAGATGGGACATGGTTGGCGAAGGGGAGCTGGTGTTGGGAGAGGAGAAGGTGCTGAAGAGAAGCGATGATTCTCTAGGTTCGCTCGGAGAAAGACGATATTGCGCCGCATTAGCCGGCACTGCCGGAAGCTCAGGTAGGGGCTGGGTATCATAATTTCTTCGCTTTTTGTATGGTTTCGGATTGTCGATATTCATAGATACAGAGTGGAGTGCGATATTTGACACCGAGACACGGAAAAATGTGAAATATGGATGAGGCGACTGAATTGTAGGCGAGGTGAATTAGACATCATCACAGGGCCAAAAAGAGATCTGAAACGCACCAAGGGCCAAGAACAAGTCCCCAAAACAATGTGACAGCGTTGGTGCAGTGGTAAGGGCAACGGGACGCGTGCTGTAGACCGATATGAGAGACGCGTCGAGAGCGTAGCGCGAGCACGTGAAAAGGACAGCCACCATATTGCGTAATCAGTCGGTGTCTTCCCAAAGGGGTCGTGATTGCCACAAGACTATAGCGCTCCTGCTGGTGATACTAGCGGCGGCGGACTAACGCGGGAACGGAAGGGATGGCACCCGGAGAGCGAGAATGATGGGATGGCGCGCACAGAGCCGAGAGAGGGGTGCTGACTCGGAGCTTAAGACCCCCAGGCGGCCCGTGACCCGGTATGATCCGCCCGCACCGCCATACAGCTTCTTTTCTTCCCCCACGACGACCTCTGAATTCCGTAGACTCGATACCAGGGCTCGCCGCAGGGTTTTGATTCGCCGTCAGGTCTGATCGACTCATCATCAAACCATCCCCCGGCGAATCCGACTGGTTTACGAGTCTATGAATTCCGTGTGAGCCCACAATGCTCCATAGTAACTCGTCGCCAACCGCCAGGGCTAATGCGACCCAAGCGGTCCGACCCCGCACATCCATTCAATCTTAAAGGCGAGAAAACTTGCTCCGTTTTTCTACCGATTTTGATGCTACGGTGTCACCGGGACTTTGAGTCTCGACCTGGCCAAGCACTGGCCTCGATCTGTCGTTATTTGACTTGCCGTACTCCAGCCCGCCCACTACGGAGGCCCTGATCTCGAGGCAGCATCAAGAAATTAATGAATTCCGGTAAGTACATAGATCCCGAAGTGTAAGGAAATGTCTTGGCGCTGGCGATTGAATTTGAAATTCGAGGGAGACCCTCCTCTCGATAATCGGTTTCTGATATCTAGAGCCCGAGCCATCGTCTCAATATTTTATCAAAAATCTTGCGAGGTTTTTGACTGCACCCATCACCAGGGATTGTTCAAACCACTGCTTTGACCCTCCAACTTCCACATGTACTTACTTCTGTATGTTTCTCCTTCGCTTCAGGATTGTTCGACAAAAGACGGGAAACAGATATTCCTGCTGGGGATGCATCAGGGCCAGCGCTGTGCACGGCCATACGGATTCCTGGATTGACAACAGAATGGAGTCAAACTCCATCCAGAGTCTTTCTAGAATTTCAAGACTAGAGATGTCGGAAGGTGGACGTCCGACGATCTACGTCGGATGATTCACTGACCGCGAATCGCTACACCGGGTAGTGACATACAATGCGAGATCTTTCACCTGATAAACCGCCGCGAACATTCTTCTTGACTCATCCTCGAGAATTTCCCTGCCGGCGAGTTTTTTAATCTTTATCCGATTATTCGAGGATCTTACTCGATAATTCCACGCCCAATACCCTTCATGAGGGTCCTTGAAGACGGAATTTTACTTCGACGCTACTCGGCGCCAAGTGGAAGTGCCGTTGTGTGCGGAATTTGCGGCCTGTGATTTGATCCCGATCGTGAATTAATCGATGAACCCTCTTTCATGCCCTGTCAGAATACAGCCTCGACCCGTCGGTGGTCGATGTCGGTGAGATTTTGCCCCCATGCGTTTTTTCCCACTACACCCCGCGCATCGTATAAAGTATAGCAAGCCGTAGCTTAGCTGCGCATATCTGCCGAAATGTCTCGTCAGGATCCTCTTGACCCAACACCAGAATCATTCGAGAGGCAACGAAGGACCAATGTGGCATGCAGTCATTGTCGTAGGCGCAAGATTAAGGTGATTGTGCATTTCTTTCACCGCATCGCCGATTACAGACGTTCGCAGTGCGTTACATCCAATATATTCTCGTGCACTCCATGCGCACGGTGCACCAAGATGGGCCTCTCGTGCGCGTATATCTCTGTGGAGGCCCAAGGCGCCGACGTCAAATCGCCATCGACAACGGAAGGGAACTCTCGAAAGCTTCCTTGTGAATATGACACCTCCATTGCCCCAGACCGGACCGCTTTTCAGCAACGGCGTCCACCCTCAACGGACGCACTGTCAACTGCCGAAATACCTCCTTTCCAGAGCGAGATGCCTTTCAATATTCCACTCATCCCCTCTCAGCCTGTACTTACTGGTCCAGAGTACGACCTGTACTCAGCGTTCCTACCTGAATTGGCCGTTGAACATCCACGTATGCCATATCCTTCAGACGTGTTTTTTTGTCCGCGCATACTGATTTGCATGACAGCATACTTGTCCCTTGTACGGGTAGAACGCCTAGACCAAATTAGTCCCAGTCCGGCGGCCCAATACTACAGCGACTCATCCACCGAGCCTCCATACACCGAATATTCCCAGCAGAACCATAGCTTTACCGCTGTTTTCACATTCGAATATTGCGCCTTCTTCGCACGACCAGCGGTGGTCCGAAGATGTTGGGACGCAGTATGAGAGTCCATCACTGTCGATGTCGCTAGGATGGCCTTCGCTGCCTATTGAACCCTTTGACACAGAATCCTGGAACGAGATGATTCTCTGTGCACTCGATGCCGATGCAGCAGCAGCTCACTCGCCAGCTTCCACGCTAGATTTCCTCCGTACACTCCCTTTCTCGCCGCCATCATCCCTCCCCACGTCTGGGCTGAGTTCCCCGGCGTCCGGCCGCTCATCTAGCCCCGTATCCTCGCGGCTCGGGAGAGTTGGCATCGCCTCGGACAAAATGTGCTCGCATTGCAACACAACGAACACCCCTATGTGGCGGCGTGAACCACTAACTCGCCGCCTGCTCTGTAACGCATGCGGAGTCTACCTGCAGCAGCGCAATAGAATGCGGCCTGCAGACCTCATTCTCACCCAGTGCGACGGTGATACCGACATACCCGGGGCCGCCGGGCCCGGCGGCCCCGAGTGCTCGCATTGTCACACGCACCGCACGGGCGTGTGGCGGCGCAGCAAGACAGGCGCGAAGCTTTGCAACGCCTGTGGAGTTTATGCACGCCTGCACGGATTCGACCGACCCTTGGCTTTCCGGAAGGATAGAGTACGGCGGAGGGGCAAGTATCCCAAGAGGATGCAGAGCTGAACGGCCGTTGGATGTTCTACCTTCCTTGGTTCATTATTGCTTCGCACACGCTATCGCCGTCTTGTTCCTACTGGCTATAATACATTTTACTAATTGTGTTCCGTTGGTCCCCAAACCACACCGCTGAGGTTTCGCCGCGGAAGGGTAGGGAGAGAAATGAAAAATTTGATGACGGAGTTAAAAAGCCATTCCGCCATTCCAGTCGTTTGAATTCAGTCCGCACTTGTTGATCAGGAAGCCTTGCGGAATTCCATTTAAGTAAGAAGATCCTGGGGGTTTACTCGGCGGTGTCCATTTGGTCTTGCAGTCAGTGCTCGCCCATGGGAATTTTACAAGGTTGAAATTCATTTTTCAGGAGGTGAAATGCAGGACTCCAGCTGCGGCTTGCCATCCGAGATATCCGACAAACAGCAATCGAGATTCCCGCTTGAAGTGAACAAGACATGCCTGCGCTCCGCTCCGGCGCGCAGGTTGAAAGCGAATTATCATCTAACAAAATTCGAATTCAGACATGATCCGGAACAAAAAACTAAGTAGTCCCTACCGAGCGCGCACCTGAGTCTCAGAACAACAATGCACACAGTTCGGCGCAACTCGGGATGCTGGAGGGCTTATACAAATTGTCGGTGAGTTGCATTCGGATTGGAAAGGTTTCAAAGCAGACTTACGTGCTGAGCAGCGAGAGATTGAGGGAACACCTTCACATGAGACCCACTCAGGAGCTGTCGAGTCCAACTCTGGACAGAGATGAATTAATAAAAGAACAGGGATGAAAAAGAAAGCGAACGATGAGCGGGAGAAATGTAGGAAGCAAATGCGCACTGCTCATCTCCAGCCAGAAGTCCGTGGCCATGGAAGTGCGAGTGAATTGCGACGAGCGAGAACGACCTGCCCTAAGGAAATGAACCAAGTCTTGCACAAATCCGAGAAACGAACACGGCCGTAGGTGCTCCGGAGGAAATGAATGATATGCACCTCCCAATGACTCGGACGCCAAGGTCGTTAGGGTACATGAAATACAGCACCGCAAGCAATATGAAGAACCGGAGTCTGCTCTTGAGTTTCTTTCAGATCTTGGGTGCGTCGGGATATGACCGGCGAGATAGAAGGATCGTAGACCCCGTACTAGCGTGACATGAGCGTTCTCCGCAAGACCCAGATATAATTAGCTGTGGTTTTTAGAGAAAGCCTATAGTCCCAGGAGTTGCTAGACCCTGTGTCTGATGTACATATATGAATGCGAGAGAAGTATCTGAGATCATTCGCCGACGTTGTTCCCAAAAGCCTCAGCGGGGCGGGTATTGTTTAGTCTTGCGAAAAGTATCCAGTATCACTAGCATCCACGATCCGAGCCTCGGTTTGTATGCGCCGGGATGAATCTTCGCGGACGACATGACCGTTCTCCGCAAGCCGCAAATAGCCCCAAAAGGCAGGCATTGCGCCCTCTCCTCCTCCTTACCACCACCGTCTCATTCCCTCTACATCCCTCACCCACCCAAGATGGTGCCCATGTGCGCCGCGACTCCGGCTGCCTCTCCAGCCCCAAGCTCAAGCCAGTCAAGAGATTCGTTTGTCAGTGGCACCTGGGTGCGTTCTTGTCGTCTCGAGATGGTCGACGGAATGCTGATTAAGATGGAATATAGTCAACGTACCGTATGATGGGCACCAACGACAGAAAAAGGTGAGGACTCAGGACTGGGACTTGTTTGGATTGATTCGGGGGCGGCGTGGCAGCCGACCTTTCTGTGCCCCTGGGTTATCGCTCAGCGTCGCGATTTCGGGTTCTGGCGCGCTGTTTCTCTACGGGCTGCGGCTCGGTGTGGCTTTGGCGGGTCCTCGAGATGTATCTGGGAGCTTGGGCCTGCGGTGCATTTGATGTATCGAGGTCCGGCTACATGCCACTTGCCATCTTTGTCGCTCCACTCGCCTTATCTCTTCCTCGTGTCTATGCCCATACCCCCAGACATACGCTGGGTCCCCTCGCTCGCTCGCTTTTACGCCTGGGCGGCGACTGCGAGGTCGGCAGGCAGGCGAGTCGCGTCTCGCCGCGTCTGCATTTCTTTTCATTTTTCCTCCCATTTTCTTTGAAATCCGTTCTGGGTCTCCTCCAACTTGTCTTCTCTTCTCTTCGGCGCGGGGTGGGGTGGCTTCGGATCGGAGTCTCGAAATGGGTTGGGATGGGATCGAAATCCCCCGTTGCGCACGGCGCGGGCGCGCTGGCCATCGATCGCTTGGAATAGCTTCTTCCCTTGCTTGTTGATCGACGAGGAGGAGCGCTGGGCACGTCGCCCATGCTATCTATCTATGCTGTAGAGCCCTGATAGCGTGTACGCTCGCTCGCTCTTTTCTCTTTTCTCTTTTCTCTCTACAAATACCCCTTTCCCGCTTTTCCATCTTTCTCTTTCTTTAGATCTCTGTCTTTTCTTTCCCACATCTCCTGCTTCCTGCTTCCTGCTTCCTCTGCCTCACGACGCCGCTAACAATTCTCTTCTTCTCTTATCTAGGCGAAACAGAAATACCCCCGTCCGATGGCACCCTCTGCGAGGCGAATTTAAAGGTGGGTGTTCGTCTTGTTGGTCTCAGTCACCTTTTGGGGGAGAGGGGCTTCGTGCTTTCGGGCTCGGGCTCGAGTTTGGGAAGCGCATGTGTTTCTTTCAGTCGTGCGCGTCGTGCGCGTCTTGGATCATGTCGTGTTGTACTGCCCCTGCTCTCGCAGGAGGGGGATCGGAGCAGGAGCAGGAGGAGGAGGGGGAGGACGAGGGGTGGTCGCACGCACGCCACGCCAACGGGGAGTTCGTTTCCGTTCCCTTACTTTTTTCCTTCTTTGAGAGGGGTGCTGGTATCGGCGGGGCAGCGGGGATATTGCGTCAGGCCCGGGCGTGTATCGGGACTGGGGTGACGTGCTTGTGTGTGTATCGAGAGTGCGGTGGAGACGGGTGCGTGTCTGCTCGTGCTCGTGGGTGTATCGGTGGGGCCGTGGCCGTGTCTGCTCGTGCGCTGTGCCTCTGAATGCATATCGTGCCTTCCGAGTGCATGTCCTGGCATGCCCTCCGAGTCTGTCGCGTCCCTGCATCTTGCGCCTCCGATATGGCGCTGTAGAGCTGGAGTGGACCGGGCAGCGTGCGGCAGGGTGGACTGGAGCGGGCTGGATCGATGTGGATTGTGCGCGACGGCCATCTATCCGCATATCCACGAGACGACACGCGGCCCAATGCGCGGCCTATTCCTTCGTGCGTGGGTCTGCCGCGGACAGCTCTGGTGGAAGGGGAAAGGGGGAAAGAGATGGGAGTCCGGCCGCGCCAGAAAGGAAGAGGTGCGGGGTGCTGATGTGGGTGCTGGTGCTGGTGCTGGTGCGAGCTGGGTCTGGTGCTTGGATGCTGGTGGTGCAGCTTCTGAAGGCGCGGACGCTGGTGGTGGTACTGCAGCGGAGGTCGAGATCTGGGAGCGGGAGAGATGACCCCGGGGCGCCGCGACGATGAGACGGCGTACAGACAGAGTCGAGAGAGGGGCTCCGGGCACTGCTGTGGAATGTGGAAGCGGCGAGCTGAGCTGAGCTAGCAGGGATGGTTCTGGTGTGGGTGCTACTGGCGTGGTTCCGAAGGCCCGGATGCTGGTGCTGAGAGGAGAGGAGAGAGCCATGACAGAGTCAGCTGACTCAGGAAGACGAGGAGGAGCTCCTTCGTATCGCGTGTCTCCTCCCACCATCGGGCGGAGAGGGAGCGAGGTGCGCGAGTAGGTGCATCGCTGATTCGTTGAGCAGTCGGGGCGTTGGGCGCAGAGGTGGCATCACCGAGGACCATCCCCGCACAGGCGGCAGATGCTGTTCGCGCGCGCGCCGCACTACTCAAGGGCGAGCACAAGTACGAGCTGGAGTTTGCGGGGTCGGCGCTGTACCAGCACTCGTAAATCGTGGCGGCGGCGCTGCACTCCCCTCTCCCAATCCTTCCTCGGCGTCGCAAACGACCATCGGCATTCTGACGCGGGTGATGGTGGGCGGGAAAGGGACGGGTGGCTGCCGCGGTGAAGGACGCACACGGCGTTGATGATGGAGCTGGAGGGAAGGTCCGAGTGGTGTTTGGATCTGACGTGTATGCAGGGGTTATTGCGGCCGAGTGCGTTGGCTTACCTACCCCTCTTTCTTTCCTCCATTTATTGGCAAATTTTGTCTGTAGACATAAATACATCTGTAGACTTGTGCTTTTCGACTTGTGTGCCTCGCTGGGACACGAATCCACTGAAAAACTGGAAGCGCGAGCATCGGGTGTATTCGGGTGTGCCGGGTTGATTCACTGCTGCTCCTCGCTGGCCTTCTGTGGGTACGGTACTTACTCACCGGCTCTTTCCCTGTGCTCGTCGACGTCTCCAAGGCCCGAAACTGGGGCCGACTCAAATGCTTCAAGACCTCGCCATCAAGAGCTATCAAGTTACAATCTCACGAGTCGTTTTGGACTACTATGGCGACTTAACTTTCAAGACTGCTCCGAATCCCATCAGACTCCAATCGGATCCAAGCTTCAAAATCTGGCACGGACAAGAAACGTGGCGCTCTTGAAATTATCGAAGGCAGCACTCCATTTTTCTTTTAGTGTCGATTCGGGTGTGTTCGTTTAAAATCGTCAATCAATTGAACAGAGACTGAGATCTGGCTCAACGCATTACTTATACAGGTGCGAATCTTCCGCAAACAAATTTCCCGGCGTAAGTTTCGGTAGTCTTTCGATATTAATCCTCTCCTCTGGATCCCCCAGTTCCTGGCTCACACAAGGCTCACCAGCATATGCGACTGAGTACATCGTGATTCGGACGAAGATCGGTCGAAGCACCAGCTAGGCAGCCGGACTGATCGGACGATGTGACATGCGGCTTCTGCGCTGCCCTTTGACTCTGGCATTCACTACTAGAACCTCGCCTCAATGCAATCCGCCTCTGCATATCGTGAGGAGCCTTTAGGAAAAGCTTCTAGCCATCACTCTCCCCGGCCATCTCACTCTGAGGCGACGAACTCTGTCTTACCGCGGGATGCCGGCGGCCAACCGCACGGTGACTCCTCGCCTGGTCCTTCTGTGGCCAGGGATCCGGCTGGGGTGCAGAATGAAGCGATGGACAATACTGCCCAATTGCCACCGCCCAGGCATATACGCCATTCTGTGGAACCTCAAAGCTCCTCCCGTCATGGCATGCCTTCGTCCCCGTCGGCGGAGCACGATCAAACAGCTCCCAATGCGGGAGGCAGGGGTTCTGGCCTGCACGGTCTCTTTCCACGCACACGGTTCGGTCTGAAAAAGAGCGCACAAGGGGTTCATAGATTGCGTAAGCAAACCAAATTTGCCCTTCAACCGTCCTCATTCCATTATACCTAGCGGTGACGGACTACAGGGCGAAGTACGCCGAAGATCCACCGTATAAGGAACTGGACGAGGAAGCCCGTGTGTGGCATGTATACAATGAAGAAAGTGAGATTTTCGACAACGATATGGTGCTCGAGTCCAGCGACAGTCTGGACATTCTCCTGGTTTTTGTAGGTTTCCTTTGTCTGCCCCACAAGTCATCTGTGATTCTGACCTGTGCAGGCTGGTCTCTTCTCTAGTGTGCTTACAACTTTTGTGGCACAAACATCACAGGCACTTTCACCAGACAACACAGCTGTATCCAACTCTATCCTCCTTGAGCTTGTCTCCCTGCAGCATGCCCAGGCCAATGGTACCTCATTTGAGTCCATCCCCCACGCCGATATATCGTTCACAGTGGCTCCCTCTGATGTCTGGGTGAATGGCCTTTGGTTCACAAGTCTGATGCTCAGTCTCACCACTGCTCTCCTTGCTGTACTCGCAAAGCAGTGGCTGCGGCAGTACACTTCCTTCATCGCTGGCTCTGCTCGTGAAAGGGCGATGATTCGCCAATTTCGCTACACATCCTTTGATAAATGGGGTGTGCAGTCAATAATTGGCCTCCTTCCCGCTATCTTGCATCTGTCACTCTTCTTGTTCATGGCTGGTCTGGTGGTCTTTCTGCATGCCTTAAACCATGTCATGGCCACCATCATGGCATGCATTGCAGGCTGCCTGCTCAGCATCTACATCGTGACAAATGTGCTCCCAATTTTGGCCATTGGATGTCCCTATCGCACCCCCTTGACATCACTTCTCTACACCTTCATATATGGTTTGGGAAGAGATTTTAGCATCCTCTGCTGGAGAGGCATCAGATTCATCCTGGGACCCACATACACATTCCTATGCAACACACTACAATCTGTTGGGTTGCTGCGAAAGAAAAACTTCTGGCCAAGTCCAACAGACTGGCCATTTGACCCATCTGAAGACAAGTTCCTTTGCCAGGCCGAGCGTATGTATGTTGATGCCCATGAAAGTATGTGGACCAATTCTGCGCTGTCTTGGCTCGCATCCACCACATCAGACCCATCTGCCAAAATTATATTGTTCGAGGCTTTAGGCCCAATGCACCCTCCCCTGAATGTTGAACCCTTTGGTTTGATTTTCAGCAGCAGTGGAGGAACATAACCCTTTCCCCCAATACCCCCTGTGATGAGATGCAGCTTGGACGACTGATATGCTCCACGGTATCCCAGCCTGATTACAGCCTTATATCAACTATGTGGGACTATCTGCAATGGATGCCACTCTGTGTCAGAGACCCTGTCATGGTCCTGACCATTGCAGCATGTGGCCGTACTTCCACATTCAACTGGGACAACAACAGCCCTGTTCTCCCACCACAGGACACATTTGGTTTTATTATAGAGCACTACACGGAGTTCGACCAGCTCACTGTGCCAATGTGGATGTGGCTGTCAATTTGCATCCAGGCTGTAATGAAGGAAGAGATATCTTCCTCAGGCCCAATGGTTGACAGATCTTCTGGGTTTAGTATCTTCTGGGCTGTATCCAGGAGCAATACCTATAATACAGTTGCCGAGCAGAAAAAAATATCAGCATGGTTCCAGCGGCATCTCATTCCTGATGGTCTACAACACTCTGTAGACCATGGCCCATTTAGATACCGTAACCGATATGTCCCGGTATCATTGGCTACTTTTCTTGCAGTGATCAAGCAGGGAAGGTCATTTGATGATTCTTTTTATGGGATGGACACTCCTCACTCATTCCTTGATAATAATGTCCCAGACCCCCCCAAGCATCACAGGGCATCTCAATGCCCCTCACAGCCGTTACCGGACACAATATACCACAATTCCCTCCTATTGACTCGCCATTCATCCTCCCCATCCCATCCAACTGCCTCGTCCATGACACAAAGTCAACTCTCTGCCTCTGCAGAATCAATTCGCTTTTTACAGATGTCGCCAGAAGCTGCCATGCATTCAGCCTCCCTTCTGAGTCCTCTGTCTGTCCAAAACATTTCTGGAGATGCTGGTCCTCAAGGCACCCTTTTGCATGGCCCACCTTCGGCTCATTCAATACGGGAACCGGCACCTGACAATTGAGCATGTGGGACTGGTGCCAGGTCCCATTTGTATCGCCAGTACCCCATTCTATCCTTATCCGCATTCAACAGTACTTCGAGTTGGAAATCCGCTCAGCTCAAGTTCAAGTCGGAGCTACTCGGACTGATCTTGGAGCTGCATTATTTCTGTTTTTTTTGTTGATGTTTTGGAGGTGAAGCGTAAGAGCAGAAAAATGTAATTACCGTATTTTCAACCATGCATCAGCATGAGAGGTATTATCAGCGACTGCTTAGCAGGCCAAGCTACTTAGTGGCTTGTTTTTTTACCAATGCTTCACCGATTCACAAGTTTGGGGGCTTGTTCGCATCCCTTGATTCCAATTACCAACCCCATGCCATACCCCATGTGAACACAACTCTCCCTCGGCTCTTAAACCCACCAAGATCATCTGAAGCTGATCTCAAGCAGCACAATCCAGCCACCTTTATAATGGTCCACCTGTCTGGGATAAGGAACTTTGTTTTTGCATTTAATACCACCAAAACACTATCCTCCAATATTGAGTTGATTTTTAACTATCCGACTTTCCACTCATGCCGGGCTACTACTCAAAACCACCGAACTTCAGTTGCCCACAAAGATGGATTTTGTTCAATGGGTTATTGGCATGCGGGGGGCATCCTTTTGGTTTAGCTATGTCTTAATACTTCCCATGGAGGCTTCTATGTCTTACTTTTGGGCTTCGTTGCACTCAATCCCTCACAAGGTAGGCCATTCCATCCGGACAGCAATCTCACCCATATAATTGGCTGGAAAGCTAAACAGTTATGCTCCAAATACAGGCCAGATTTGTAGGTTGAGTATAGTCAATAATGTAGCCCTAACCACTGAATGATTTGGAATGCACCGGGGTGAATAGTATGGATACGGATGAACGATTTGGCCGGGTGACCCACTAAGCACTCGATAAATTCCGCTTCCACCCCTTTATCATAACAGGATGTGCACTGCCATCTGCCAACAGCTTCTTTGCGGAGCTTGAAACTGGAGCCGGTGGACGGCTGTAGTGACGCTTGCGCCAAACAAGTGTCCTCCCTCTCTCTTCCTCTCACCCTCTTTCGTGACACCTCAACCCTCTCAAGATCAAGATGCCTCTTTTCACCAACCACGAGACAATGCAAATCGACACACAGCGTGTCTGCTGCCCCGAACCCGAGTGCCCGTGTTCTCTCCCCGCTCCCCGCCAGTGCCAGCATGGCCAAAACCGCGGCAAGTGGTACACCGTCGTACGTTTCCATGTTTTTCCTCCACCTCGCCTTGTACTAAAGTGTTCAATTTAGTGCTATAATGAGTCCCATGGCCACCGCTTCAAATTCTGGGATTTGGGCACCTTCCCTGCTTCTCCCACCGCCCAGGTCAATACACCTCCTCCCGCCCAGAACAATATTCCCCCTGCTGCCCACCCCTCTTCTAAGCATCCGCGTCCTGCCAGAACACCAAGTGCCAAGTGCTCCTCCTGGCCCCACCCCGGCAATGCGCAGTGCAAGCGCCGCCGCTGCAGAACCTGCTGTCGCGTGCAGTCGAGTTTTTTGTAGTGTCCACGAGGTCCACGTGTGCCCTCCAACACCACACAGCAGCTCCTTGTCACGGGACTTGAGGAAGCGGCCACAGCCCTTCCCGCACCGTGCCGCCACGTGAGCGAGCTCCACCACCAACACCTCGCCCAGGAACAGGAAGCTGCTGCACATCTCGCTGCACTGACACCATTCCTCCCGTCGCTGACACTCTCGCAAGAAGCACACAATCAGGTGTTTGCTGTCAGCATCGCCCTTGGTACCTTGCCCCCGCTGCTCGTCATGTCGCAACCCACCCGCTGCGTTATACTTATTATCATCAATGCTCCTCTGCACTCCTAGCTATGTATTTCTTGTAGATTTGAATTCAATCTCATATTTTATTCCTCTTTTAGGACGGTCTCCTTTCAACTGGCGTGCCCACAACTAATAAACTGAAGGGCGAGTGGCACAGACGGCACATATCAAAACCTGCCGTGCTGCTGAAAAAAAAAAGGGGGCAGTGTTTTTCCCAGAAAGGAAGTGGAGCGGAGGCGGAATTTCTGCAACTCCCACTAAGCCATTTATTCCCCTTTTGGGATGCTGCCGGAAATAAAATTCGGCACACCATGGAATGCAGATGTAAATTCCCAAGAAATCTCTCAGTTCACACATAGGGTGTATACCTTTGTTTCCGACCCAATATAACTGTATTCCTTTGACTCTCTGCATGGGAAAAAGGACAAAGATGCTAAGGTGGCCCGGTAACCAGTCTCAAATGATATAACACGAGTATCAAACACATCGCGCTACCTATTACAACGTAGTTCTTTCAGTGAACAAATACCAAGCGAAAATGCAGACCACACCCAACTGTTAACGATAACCGAACAATCAATACAGCGACATCCGTTGTTCCAACCCGTGCTTGGGGTTGAATTTCCATACATCAGTGGTGTTATTCCGATACTTGAGTTCAACTCGAAGCCCGTTCGAAATAAATGGCTGCAGATCGGGCATGATGTCGACCTCTGGTCCCCGTCAGAAGTCAACCCGAAATTGTTTCAGCGGGGTGGCCAGGGCCATCCGTACCCGGACAAAACCCAAAACAGCGGTGTCTGAAAAGCCAGCGCAGGGTGCAAGAATGGCCATGTGGGTTAACAATGGGCACAGATCGTGTGGTGGCCCGGGATGAAGGAGGGTGAGTCGTCCAGAGAGCTGCCCGGCCCATCAAATGCGGTCGAAAACGCCGCCAGTCGGAGATGGGAGATCATTGGGAATGACTGAAAAAGTTCGTGAAGGCTGGATGATGTGAAATGATTTGGGTCGACGTGTGCTGTTGTATACAAGTCCCCGATAATACTTGTACAAAAGTCTCGATGAATAGTGGGTAATGCGGAAAGTCTTCATACCACCGAGCCGTGCATTGTAAAATGGTTGAAGTGAATATACGCAGAAGAATTCATAGGAACACAGGTATAAGTCTTTAGAATGGAACGGAAGATTGGATTGTATGGATGCAGAGCCCAAGAATAAATGAGTCAAGGTTGGAGGGCAGATCAAGTGGTATGGTAAGAAGGGTACACGGTGCATGAGCAAAGCCAGTCGGGTTTTAACGATTATCGGGAGCCAAAAGTCAGGTCGAGGAGCCAGTCAAGAGTGTGGAAGGTGGAGGTTGCGCGAGACCCAGCACCGCGCGGAGGATCCGGAAAATATTAAACAAGGAACAAGAAACACTTATGCGGATTGCTGCAGTTCTTGCCTGTCTGCCGCGCGGGCCGTCACTTGTTCTTCATCTCTCCATCATTCACCAACTCAACCTCGCCCCCGGGCCCTGGCCCAGCCCGAATCAACGCGGGGCTCTGAGCCCTCCCGTTGTTCCCTAGCACACCGTCTGGATGCTTATACAACACCTGCATCTCCATATCCTTCAGGCTCAGCACGACCTCTGCAGTGCGCACAGTCAAGAGCGGGGCAGCGAAGCAGAGATGGTGGAAACGTGCTTGGCGGCATAGGCACAGAGCATGTCGTCAGGGGACATGGTGGGCGGCGGCATGGGCATGGCGAAGGGTGAGGCAGCGGGGATGGTGGGGCCTGTGGAAGAGAAAGATCAGCAAAAAGTCGTGGGGAAAAGAGGAAGAAATAGAAGTAGGGAGAAAGTATGGAGCGAGTATATGACTCGACGACCGACGATGACCCCGCATCGCCCCGTATCGACAGGAGTGCAGACGACGACCTCGCTGTGTTCGCCATTCGCGACAAGATGCTTGCGAACGTGCTCGTCAACGGTTGACCGACGACAACGCCCACGAGACAATGGAAGCACAACACTGAGGACACCTTGTGGACTCCCTTCTGCCGCTGCATTCCCCGTCCTCGAGGTCCCCTCTGCTCGTCAAAAGACAAGCAGAAAAACGACGAGTCCATGCGAGCCTCCCTTTCTCACGCGCAGAAACCACTCCAAACATCTGTTACACACTCCCACAGCCGCCCCCCACACTCTGCTTCCCCGCCCCCTTCTGCTCGCCAAGTTCCGAATTAGGCAGCCTGCCTGCCTATTTCGGACACGCCTCCTTGCCACCACTCGCCAACTCGCATCACCTGCAAACAAAAGACAGAACACAGGGGACAAAGGACTCACTCCCAAACGCACTCCCCGGTGCGGGGGTGCCGGGGTACTGGTCGCTCTCCTGCTCTTGCTGGAGGGGCGCCACGAAGAGGTAGTCACCACCGTCGTCCTCCTCAGCGTTGGCATCGGGGAATGAGGAGGAGTTTCCAGTGCGTATCGCTGGAAGAAAAGGCTGGGTCAACATTCATTCTGGGAGCGGAGGGGAAGAGAGGGGAAAGGACGAGAGGAAGGACATGAGAAACATGGAGGGAGGAACGGGGAAGGTGTGGAGGAGGTGAGGACGGGGAGGAAGGGAAAGCTAAGATGGGAGCGTAGATGAAGGTATGTAGGCAGGTCGTCGAGTGTCATGAATCACCCTGACTCAGCATCGCAGATGTCCTTTTTCGGGTTCTACCACATTCCTTTTTGGGAATAACCCGTCCTTGATCGGGTTATTCCCTGGCCCACAACACTCACTCGACCCTCAGGGACATGAACATCCCTTGGACCTTTATTCGGAATCCATATAGACATGGATTCCTCACCACTTTACCACCCGGGTTCTTATTGCAGTAACCCGGGACTCTATATGATGATGGCATGACACCATACACATGCAACCCGGGTTCTGTGCGCTAGCAACCCGGACTCATTTGTGCCGATGACCATATCCAATGGGTCATGACTACACTCCTTTATGTTGGTGGATATTCCCTCCTGATATCCCTGCCAAGACGACTACACTCCGGAATGGCGACAGGTGTCCCCTGGGTGCCACCTGTTGACTCCTTTATGCTCATGACTCCTTGGTGACCCCTAGATGCTGTGGTGATAACACATAGGGACTAGGAGCATCAGCATTAATGTTCCTTAATGCTGGATACAGTAACCGATCGCGATCATATTTAATTTATGTAGAAAGGTATATAAACTCGGTAGAATCTCCCCTGTACAGTAGATTCTACCTCGTCTATACTCAGGCCTTACTTTGGCTGGATTGCTTGGTTCTTGAACTTGAGCCTGGAGCGCTCTTGTTCTCATCTCGTTGTTCTGGTCTTGCCTTCGCTCCCCTTTCACTCGACAACACCAGAACTCCTACTCTCTGTGTCTTGCCTTGGGATATCGACCTAGCAGTGCTGGATCTGGCCCGTTAGGTAGCGGCAAGGAGAGACACTTACCTACCAAGGGGAAGAGATCATCACACTAGTTCCCTGGCAGGGTTGTACAGAGACTGGTTCGCCTGAAGTTCCCCTCAGGCGCCCCTCGGTCTTGGATCCAGTTGGAACCCCTGTTTGGAGTACCCCTGAGTCGGGTTCCTCCTCTCGGGTTCCTGGGACGCAACCCCAACCCCCTATCCAGAACCCGAAGCCCCTATTTGAGCCACCTGGAGCGGGTTCCTCTCACTAGGGTCTGGTGCATAGTTGCAGTACTCTTGCTGCAATATCTTCGGGTTCTTCAGCATGGGTTGCTCACCACCTATGGATGCTGGCCTGGTTGGCCACATCCTCCTCTTGGATCCTCGACGCACGGTCATGTGCTATTCGAGCGGTGACGGATTCTCTCTCAACACCTAGGGATGGCTGCTGTCGTGTCTGGTGTGGACGTGGTCCAGCTGACCTAAGGGCCGTTGCTGACATCGAGGATGCGATGGACACAAGGGGTAGGGTCGATGATGGCGCCGGGAGGGAAAGTGTGTGCGTACGAAGAGAGGAGAGATGGGATGGGCGGACAAAAAGGTGAAAAGGGGGACGAAGGACAGGGAGAGGACATTTTAAGAGGACAATATGAACAGAGAAAAACATTTCGACGGAGGAAGACGAGGGAAAGGATAGTACGTAGTGGGAGAGGGAGACACGTAGTGCGAGAAAAGAGTAGAACATAATATACTGAAAGAGGACGAAGGAGTGGGGAGAGAGCTTAAAGCGAAAAAATACTCACTGCTCAACGCCCCGAACACCTCATCCATGCTCTGGCGCCATCCTTCCTGTCCTCCACCGTGCTGAAGTGTCATGCGGCGGCGGATGCCTTCAGGTGTGAGGGTGAGCTGTAAGGAATGCGTCAGCACTTGAATAACCCTCCCCCGAAACACTCACCGGTCCCCCAATCTGTCTCGGACTTGTCACGCCACTCCCAAGCCCCTCACTGCTCACATCACTCGGATTCGGACTCGGGAACGCACCAAACGTCGTTGGCGCATACACCCAATCTGCACTAGGCTCGTAAACACCCATCCCAGTAAACATGTTGCCAGGCGTCGAAGTCACTGGGCTGAAATACGACCTTTCAGAAGGGATGCCATACGCAAAGCCCATGTCGGAGGTGTTGAGCATGGACGCGGGGTAGTTGACGGTGTGCACACGCCCGGTGGGGGAGACGCTGCGGACCGCAAGCCGCGAATAGAGCTGTGGTTTTCAGAGCAAGCCTAGATAGTCTTGGGAGTGGCTGGAGCCTGTAGTATGTCCTAGGATGCAAGAGAGCCAAGTACTAGCATTGAACCTGAAGTATCTGCCAGGATCACTGGCAGTATGCCGACATTGTTTCCAAAAGCTCCACGAGCTCCATTGAAATGATCAGGGTATGGTCTCTTCGAGGCAGGTGCTTAACCTTTATTTTTATATTCTATACAGAAGGTTTTGCCTTCATGCTTTTGGACTATATCCCACAGTTGAAGTTCGACTCAATCAACAGTCCATAAGTGCCGTTTACAAATCCTGTTCCCAAGTGATATTGATTGATCGCCGACCTCCTATAATCCTTTTTGGAATACCGGGATGTCGGCGTGAGTTCCGGATTCCAGCCCGAGACAGGATCGTGAATGAGCACTGTCTCGAATACTACCCCTATTTCCATGCCCCTCAGACAACCCTTAGAACTTATGGATCGCACTTAGACTAAAAGATTCGAGGTGAGTCTGAGTGCTTAATGAGTACTGAGCACTGAGCAATGAGTGCTATGCTTCAGCTCAGATGCTGAGAGTGCTGTAATGTTGCAGCAGAGTGTTGATCAATCGTCCCGGACCCAGAACTCATCCGGTAGTTATCCCTCGAGTCAATTTGAAACTCATGTTGGATCGTGTTTGCTTCCCAAAATGGTTAAACTCGTTCTTCAGTGTCCCACTGCAGACAAATCGGTTGGAGGGACTTTATAAAGTCAACCGTGGTGTTTCAACCGTAGGAAGGTTGCGGTAGAATATTATAATACATGTTCACAGCGGTTCAACCCTTTTCGATTTCTCCTCAACAATCCAGCAAGACCCGATAGATTGAGCGAGCTGTGTTCAAACTGCCATCCATACTCTCATCGAAAATTCCTAGAAATATTGATTTGAAGTCAAAATAGGTTTTATAACTCGATGGCATCTCAAACTGAGGAGAAGTTGGAGGCTGATGGTTCTGGTTTGCTGTTAGCTGACACTCAAGTCTCATGCAGCTCATAAACATTGGGCAGACCCAGCAGAGCACAGCCTTCAGTGTCGGAGTAATCGGTGGAGCTCACTGGTGGCACCCAGTGGTCGAGTTGTAGGCGGCATAGTCCTTCAAACCGTCAACGTCACTTGCTGCTTCGACCCAGCTGTCAGATATGAACACGCTGGACAGCCACAGGTGCTCCCGGAAAAGCCATGTGTGGGTAAACTGCTCAGAGGCATTGAGTTGAGCCATGAGCCACCGCCGTCGTAAAGGGTGGGAAAGACAAATGTGAGGCTGTGCATGTCTTGCGCACGTAGGACTTCGGATACATCCGACGGCAATGATCGCTGATTGATCGCTCGTAAAAAGGGGTTCATGTGGTAAGGTCATCGTGGGGCATCACTAATCACGTTTACGCATCTGGCACCCGGTGACTGTACTGAATTACGCAAATGTATTTGTTCCTTGTTTACCCAAATGCAAGCATGGCTGGGGAGCCTAACCTAAAGGTTAAGCAATGATTTGAGCATCAGCGAGTTAGGTGTTGTATCACCTTGCGAAAAGCACCAGAGTCCAAGACAGTCCCGATAGCCCAGAGATCCCCCCTTGATATTTTATTGCCCCGAGGATGAATCTTCGCAGAACGACATGACCATTCTCCAAGAGGTGGGCGATCTCTGGATCTTTCCTGCCATCAACAACACGTGCTTTGCATGGGGGGCCAAGCACTGTCAAATATTTAGCCCTGTATTTGCTTACTGACAATGCGTTACGAGCAGACTATGAGTCTGTGCGCACCGCGTAGCGCGACATGTTTCCTTGGCTGTATTCATCCGAAATCAAGTCAGCACTTGCCAGCACTTCCCAACTACTTACTTTATTCTCTCCTCCTAGGCTACCGTAAGCGGGACACAGGACATCAATGTCGGTGTAAATAAATATTGTCAATAATCCGGAATCTACCTCTGTAAATGCAGCCTGTACATCTAGCTCGGTACCTACCTGAACTCCTATCCCCGTCAAGGACTACTTACAACTCAAGCTTGCCAACATACCAAATATTTCTGTTGAATTTTCGCTGAGTGGGAGCTGCTTATAAAAATTACAGAGCTCCGTCTATACTCTGCCAACATTGTATCCTCATCGCTCATTTAAATTTGTGCAACAGAGATCCCGCATTACCTTGTTTATGCGTCGATTTTTGTGGAGGAGGAGGTGATTCCAAAAGGGGAATGCATCGGCTATCATCGGCGCACGTGTTGTTGATGGCGGGCCAGATCCAGAGATCATCCACCTCCACACCAAGCGCTATACAGACACCGAACTGTCCCGAACCACCACCATCGAAAAATGGAAGGCTGGATTCTACCTCAGTTGTACCTCAGCGGATCTACGATAAACGGGGCTCATCTGCATTGACAGCGGGCCCACGATATTCGAGACTGCGAGAACAGCCGTGAGAGGACGTGGTTGTCTCCATCGCCGTTAGTGATCACTGCAGGGACACTATCGGCGACCCAGATTCGATAAAGACATACGAGAAGCCCTTTGGGGACAGTGGTCAACGGATACTGGTAGTAGAGCATGTATGTACAGACCGGCGAGTTGGTGAGGGGTGGGGGGATTTTGCATCGCAGCTTGGCCAGCGCATTGCGACGGAAACCCTTTGCCCTACCCGGCCCGGCCCGGTCAAATCTAATCACAAACTTATCTCGAAGTATCATGTGGGTACGATAAGATAAGATTCAAAAACAGAGCAAACAGATCGAGGCGTTGGCTGGCCCTTTCTGTCTGCCATTTTCTCCTTTCTTCTTTTTATATGTAGTTTTTCATTTGTAGAAAGCCTGCATGCGTGCCTGCAGGGACTGTTGAGGCGACACATGAGTTGATCTTCTGGTTGGCGGGGAGTTAAGGTCAATGGTGAGGAATCAATGTTGACCACCCACGAGGTTATAGCCGTACAACCTACCTGTTGTGGCCACAACAGGTCGGGAAGATCAAGTCATGTTTAGTCTTTCCGCCCCCCTTCAGTAGTGCGTGTGTTCTACGTAAAGATACGGTAGCTTTTTTAGCCTACAAGGAGTTACCTAAGTCTTCGTAGTAAACTGGCTGTTCCAGTTGTGGGACTGCACCAGTATAATATATCCTCCTCCTCCTCCTCTTGCCATTCTCCACAAACCGCAAATAACCCCAAAAGGCAAACCACCATCCCAGTCCCCTCTACTCCTACACTCCACATATTCACCCGCCGCAAGACGGCGCTCATGTCCGCCGCTACCCCGGCCGCCCTCCAACCTCAAGTCAGCGAAGAGATTCGTTCGTCAAAGTGGGAACCGGGTGCGTTCTTGTGGTTTCGGTGTATGGGTGGCAAGCTGATAGAATGGGCTGTAGTGAACGCACCCTTGTGAGGAGATGACGGACGGAGAAAGGTGAGGAGTTTTCTCAGCCTCCCTGCACTCGATGTATTGACACTCGCTGTGGCTGTCGGGCTACATGCCACGCTGCCATTAGACACACTTGTCCGTCGCTTTGTCGGCTTGCGTGTCCCTGGATACGTATGCCTACGTCTCCGGCTTCCCTCTGCGCTGCTATTGCTATGTCTCTCCACGGGAGAGTTCGAGCTCTTGCGGCGGGCGAGTGTCGTGCATAGATCCGATCCATCCTTCTCCTTGGGCGAGCTCCCTCGCGGTGCTTCTGTTTCTGCTTTGCGCCTATGTCTATACCTCTAGACGTAGGCTGGGTTTACTCTCGCTCGCTCGGTTTTCCGTCTAAGCTGCGGTGGCGGAGTCGGAAGGCGGGCGAATCGCGTCTTGCCTCGTCTGCATTTTTCTTCGCATTTTTTCTTAAAATTCTGGGCCTCCTCCTACTTTTGCTCTCCTCTCTTCGGCTGGGGTGGCTTCGAATTGGAGTCTCACATTGGGACAGGATTGAAATCCTCCCATTGCGCGCGCGCGTGGTGGCAATTGCATGCCTTCTCTTGTCCTGACTCACTCCTCAGCGTATTGACGAAGGAGGGTGGGAGAACGGGCACCACTGGGCGGAGGGAGGACATGCTATCTCTCGGGCTCCTTCCTTTCACTCCTTCCCACTTCCCTCTTGTCTTTCCCTCATCTCCTACTCCTTGCTTCCTCCGCCGCTGACTACTCTCTTTCTCATCAAGGGGCCTCTTCTCTCATCGCAGAATACCTCCGTATGCGGGTCATCCTTCGCAAACCAGGGGCAATTCGAAGGTCGGTGGGCTTGCGTCTTTTCGCTCTCGCTTTCTTTGGTTCTTCGTCGGCTTGATATTTTTGGCTTTGTGTTTTCGGACGCTGGCTCGGGACTGGGCCCCCGCTGCGTATTCGTGCACTTCATGTGCCGGAGGGTCCTGGATCGTATGCGTGTCGTGCTCCAGCCCTCCCCGTCTTGTCATCGTTATCTCTGTCACTTGTTATCTAAGAGGGCAGGAGCATGAGTGGGCAGGAGGAGCAGGAGCTGGAGCCGGAGGAGGACGGCCCACACCACGCTTATGAGGAGCTGGCTTTTTTCATTTTCCTTTTCTTTTCTTCTGGAGGGGTACTGTTATCGGCAGTGGAGTGGAGTGAGTCAGGCGTGTATCGAGAGTGGGGTGGGACGTGCTCATGTCGGCTCGTGCTCGAACGTGTATCGGCAGTGGGGTGGGGACGTGTTGTGCGTGCGCATCGTGCGCATCCCCGAATACGTATCGTGTCGTGCCCTCTGACGTGCTTGCATCTTGCGCCTCCGTTATATCTGTTTGCGGCGGATGCTGTGTTCTGCAGGTGGAGTGGAGCGGGGTGGGAGGGGGTTGGATGTGTGAGGATTGTGTGCACTGGCGACCTATCCAGTCGGGCATGGGGATGTGCGGCCCTCTTTCTTCTCTGAGAGCGCGCAGTGCGTTGCTCATTCGCTGAGCTTTGGCTTGCTTTCTTGAGGAGAGGAAGGCGGGGAGGGAGGGGACGAAGGACAGATGGGGCATGACCGTACAGTCGGGCTTTGGACGTTGGGCGCGGAGAGAGAAGACGGTGGAGGTGTGAGCTGCAGATTGTGGTCACGCCTGCGCTGCTCGAGGGTGAGCTGGAGGTTTTCGGGGACCGCGTGCGTGCTGTACCAGCGCTCGTACCTTGGCCACACGGGGGGCGCCAGCGTGCACGACGTGGTCGCACCGCCCTCCTCTCTCTTCTGCTCGGCCGGCAACCCCTGGCTCGCGCGCGGTGGGACGCAGACGCGGTGTGCACGGTGCGCTTAGTGGCGTGTAACCGCCGGCGCTCAAAGAGGCGTTCCCGTGGGTGCGGGGGACGGGTGTGGTTGCTGAGCTACTCTTATGATCGGGTAGCGCCGCTTGTGGAACCCGCGCTCGAGGCGTACGAGCACGGGAAGGGTGACGCATGGATCTGATGTACACGCACGGGTGTGTCGCTGACTGCATTTCCCTCTGTCCTTTCTTTCCTCCTCCATCATCTAGTAGTATTATTTATCTGTCAAAAATCCATTCATCTGTAGACCTTCTCTTTTTTTCAACTCATATGTGACTGAGCCGACAATCTACTGAAGAACTTTGAAGTGAGAGCATCGGGTGAATTCGGGTGCATCGGATTGATTCGATGAAATGTTGCTTCCCTCTCGACCTCCGTGGCGGCTAACTGAGCGGACTGGTCACACTGCTGCTCCTCGTCTGATTCTCTGTGCAGATGTTATTTACCACCCACCGTCTCTTTCTCTGTGATTGTCGACGTTTCCAAGGCCCGAAATTGGCAGTTTGGGGCCGACTTGAATGCTTCAAGACCTCGCCATCAAGAGCTATCCAGCTCTATCAAGCTTGTTACAATCTCGCGAGTCGTTTTGGCCTACTATGGCGTCTTAACTTTCAAGCCTGCTGCGAGTCCCATCTAATCGGATCAAATTTCCAGAATCTTCCCTTCTTCCTGTCGACTGACAACAACATGACGGCATGGACAAGAAACGTGGCGCTCTTGAAATTACCGAAGGCAGCGTCGAAACCACTATTCCTCCATTTTTTCTTGTAGTGTCGATTCAGGTGTTCGTTTAAATCGTCAATCAATTGAACCGGGACTGAGATCTGGCTCAACGCGCGGCATTACTTATATAGATGCGAATCTTCCGCATAACAATTCTCCCAGAAAGATCGGTTTGAAGCATCTAGGCAGCCGGACTGATCGGACGACGTGACACGCCGCTTGTGCGCTGCCCTAAGGGCAGCCCTTTGACTTTGACACTCACTACTGGAATCCCGCGTCAATGCAATCCGCCTCTGCAGATCATGAGGAAACTTTAGAAAAAGCTTCCAGCCATCACTCTCCCCGGCCATCTCGCTCAGGCTCTGAGGCGACAAACTCTGTCTTATCGCG
Source organism: Mycena olivaceomarginata (assembly GCA_029378375.1). Taxonomy (NCBI): domain Eukaryota; kingdom Fungi; phylum Basidiomycota; class Agaricomycetes; order Agaricales; family Mycenaceae; genus Mycena; species Mycena olivaceomarginata. Next base: position 56,141 of record JARKIC010001973.1, on the reverse strand, counting down.
GGATGCCGGCGGCCAACCGCATAGTGACTCCTCGCCTGGTTCTTCTGTGGCCGGGGATCTGCCCGCAGTGCAGAATGAAGCGATGGACAATACTGCCCAATTGCCACCGTCTGAGCATATACGCCATTCTGGAGAATCCCAAAGCTCCCATGATGGCATGCCTTCGTCCCCGTCGGCGGAGCACGATCAGACAGCCTCCAACGCGAGAGGCGATTGCCATCGGAAATGGACCCGGCCCCAGGGGTGCAGGCATTCGCGATCCCTTTCCGCGTGCGCGATTTGGTCTGAAACATGGCGAGCAAAAGGTTCACAGATGTGAGTGGGCTAAAATTGGCCCTTCAATAGTCCTCACCGAGTCCTCATTTCATTATCTTTAGCGCCGACGGACTACAGAGCGAAGTATGCTGAGGATCTACCGTATAAAGAACTCGATGATGAAGCCCGCGTGTGGCATGTTTACAATGATGAAAGTGAGATTTTCGACAACGATATGGTGATTGAGTCCAGCGACAGTCTGGACATTCTCCTGGTTTTTGTAGGTTTCCTTTGTTTGCCTCGCAAGTCATCTGTGATTCTGACCTATGCAGGCCGGCCTCTTCTCTAGTGTGCTTACAACTTTTGTGGCACAAACATCACAGCACTTTTGCCAGACAACATGGCTGTATCCAACTCTATCCTCCTTGAGCTCGTCTCCCTGCAGCGTGCCCAGGCCAATGGTACCTCATTTGAGTCCATCCCCCATGCCGATGTATCATTCACAGTGGCTCTCTCTGATGTCTGGGTGAACGGCCTTGGTTCACAAGTCTGATGCTCAGTCTCACCACCGCTCTGCTTGCTGTACTCGCAAAGCAGTGGCTGCGGCAGTACACTTCCTTCATCGCTGGCTCTGCTCGTGAAAGGGCGATGATTCGCCAATTTCGCTATGCATCCTTTGATAAATGGGGTGTGCAGTCAATAATTGGCCTCCTTCCCGCTATCTTGCATCTGTCACTCTTCTTGTTCATGGCTGGTTTGGTGGTCTTTCTCCATGCCTTAAACCATGTCATGGCCACCATCATGGCATGCATTGCAGGCTGCCTGCTCAGCATCTACATCGTGACAAATGTGCTCCCAATTTTGGTCATTGGATGTCCCTTTCGCACCCCCCTTACCCCACTTCTCTACTCATTCATCTATGGCCTGGGAAGAGATTTTGTCCGGTTCCTGCGAATCACCGAAAATTTGGACGCTGCAAAGACAAGTTCCTCCGACAGGCCGAGCGCACATATGTTCGTCGCCACGAAACTTTGTGTATCAATTCTGCGCTCTCCTGGCTTGCATCCACCACATCAGATCCCTCAGCCAAACTTATACTGGTTGAGGCTTTGGGCCTAGTGCACCCTCCCCTGAATTTTGAATCCCTTCGGTTTGATTTTCGGCAGCAGTGGAGGAACATAGCCCTTCCCCCTAATACCCCCTGCAACGAGATGCAGCTTGGACGACTGATACGCTCCACGGTATCCCAGTCTGATGACAGCCTTATATTAACTATGTGGGACTATCTGCAATGGATGCCACTCTGTGTCAGAGACCCTGCCATGGTCCTGACCACTGCAGCATGCGGCCACACCTCCACATTCAACTGGGACAATAACAGGCTTGTTCTCCCACCACAGGACACATTTGGTTTTGTTATAGAGCACTACACAGAGTTTGACCAGCTCACTGTGCCAATGTGGATGTGGTTATCAATTTGTATCCAGGCTGTAATGGAGGAAGAGATACCTCCCCCAGGGTCAATGCCCGGAAACTTTGAGAATGTCTTTTTGGATGTGTCCAAGAGCAACACCTATAATACAGTCGCCGAGCGGAACAAAATATTGGTGTGGTTCCAGCAGCATCTCATTCCTGATGGTCTATGGCACTCTGTAGACCATGGCCCATTTACATACCATAACCGATACATCCCGGTATCATTGGCTACTTTTCTTGCAGTGATCAAGCAGGGAAGGTCATTTGACAATTCCTCTCATTGGATAAAGAACACTCCTCGCTCCTTCCTTGATAATGTTCTCTTGGACCTCAAGCATCACAGTGCACCACCACAGTCCTTACAGTCACTAGCAGACACAATATCCCATAATTCCCTCCTACCAACTCACCATTCATCCTCCCCATCCCGTCCAACTTCCTTGTCCATGACGCAAAGGCTACTCTCTGCCTCTGCGGAAACAGTTCACTCTTTACAGACATTGCAAGAACTTGTGGTGGATTCAGCTCTTCCATCTGGCCAAAACGACTCAGTAGATGGTGGTTCTCAAGGCATCTTTCCGCATGGCCCGCCTTCAGCTCATTCAATACAGGAATCAGCATCCGATGATTGAACATGAACATGTGGCACCAGGTCCCATTTGCATCACCAGTACCCCATCCTTGTTACTTCAAGTTAGAAATCCGCTGAGAGCTTCGAAACGGAGTCAGAGTCGGGTTGATCTTAGAACTAATCACCATTATTTCCATTTTTTGTTGATTTATTGGAGTCGTATATGTAGACTGTTGTGTCCATATGTGAGCAGAAAAAATGTATAACTACTGCATTTTCAACCATGCATGAGTGATACTGGTGAGTCGCAACACGCAAGTGGGAGCAGAGTCCAATCTGTGTGGTTCTAGTTGCAATGTTACATGTACGATTGTGGACTGGAATTGGATGGATCGGCAAACTGTAGCCTGTAGGTTTCAGAGCAACTTGAAGCCAGGATAGAGTCTGGAATCATTGGCGAGTCCAAAGCTGGACACGATCCGGCCCAGTCCTCTGTCGACTTTCTTGGAACTTGAACCAGATCTCCAGGTGCCGAGAGCCGATGGCATGTTCCACACGACATCTTACGGCCAGGCTTCATTCGAGCGCGTTCTCAACCAACCATTTCTCCGTTCGTCCAAGTTAACTTCAGACTGCGTACGGCAAACTATGATTGATGTCATTTCCAATTGCGTTAATTGTCCTGTAACTACAAGTGTAGCAAAGAGGTCCAGAGTCACGAAGTTTCGTCGAAGTACTGTTGAAAAGTCCTGATCGAGGCATCAAGTCCGTGGTACGTAGCGTAAAGCATTCGAGTTAATCAGTCCCACGCTGGTTAGTGCGCCACTCCTGCCGTTGTCTGTGTCCATTGCTGATTTGGCCCTGCAGTGCAAGCCCAGATCTGCACCTAATTGTCACGACAGTGTTTCAGCATACAGGGAGAAGATTGATGGAGAGAATGAAAGTAATACGCACAAGGTTCCCATTCGTCACACTGCTGTCCGTCAGATCCAAGCAGCTCGAATGCGCACTCCACTGGATCGTGCTCCCCGAAAGCGTCCACATCTGGTTCGTATTCCCCGCGGCGCAAGTCCATATCTGCATCTTGTTCCCGTTGGTGGCCACGCCATTGGTGACGTCCAAACACTTGGAGCCAAAGATCTGCAGGTTTGACCCGGAGACCGTCCAGCCCTGCGTAGTGGATCCGCCGGAGACGCAGTCCTCGATTTCAACAGCTGCGCCGTCGGTGTTGGACGCAGCGGTGAGGCATTTCGCAGCGTTTGCGGTGGGTGGATGAACGTAGCGGTGGGGGTGGGGCCAGAGGGCGCGGTCGTCGTGGAAGAGAACACGGGTGTGCCAGTTTTCGCATGTGATGGACCCACCGCAGGCTGCACCGGGGTCAGGTGTGTCGTCACATGTCCAAGAAGCCTACGGAAAATAATTGAGAAGGTAAAGCCGTGGATGAGGGTAGTGAGCTTACACTTGGCTGCTGGGGAACTCCAATGGCTTGGTACGGGTCAACACCTTCGCACTCAGCCATGGTCACGAGCTGAAAATTGTTGAATCCGAAGACCGATGTCATTTGACCAAAAACGCCATACATTATAACCTTTGCTCTGGAAGAGTTTGATGGCGAAGGGAACCAGTGTGTTGTTGGTAGTCTCTGCTCGGGGAACGTAATCAGAACTTCTTGAACAGAAAAACAGAGGTCGAAAAGCTCACGTTCCGTCTCGTGCTCCAAAATCAAGGCATTCTTGACCTTCGCGTTCGCGACATCATTATACACCGCTTCAGACTGAGCCGTCGTATTGCCATCGGCATCGCCAGTATCCCAGTCCCAGAGTGCAAGACTCTGTCCGCGCGCAGCCGCAATCGACTGAATGTTATCGTTAAAGTCACCAAACGGCGGGCGCATGAACGCCGGCTTGATGCCGAGGATGCGGGAGAAGGCCTCCTCCATGCGGAACATCGCGTCCTGGATTTGCGGCGTCGAGAGCTCGGTGAGGTCCGCGTGTGACCAGGTGTGGCTTCCGATCTGGTGCCCGGCGGCGAACGCGTACTGGACGTCGCCGATGCGGTCGGGATTGTAAATGCAGTCGAAGTTGTTCCCGTTCATGAAGAAGGTAGCTTTGGCGCCGGCGGCAGTGAATTGGTCGGAGATGCTGCGGAGGAAGATCCAGGGACCTAAATATGTAAGGGGAAAAGATGGAGACGCGAATGGATGAACACGTACCGTCGTCCTGCGGAAAACATGTGAGCGAAAACCAAGAGGAGTGAGAGAGAGTACATACGAAAGGTCAGAGCAATGTCGTTCGCGTTGATGCACGCGTCATAGACCTGAGGGGTCGCGCGGTATTCCTGGACAGGCCAAATTATAGAAGGGCATAGGACGTGCACCGAGGAAACGCACCAGGTGAGGATGGGCCCAGACAGCTGAAGCCGCCAAAAGAGTGGACAATACGAGACGAGACATGACTGAGAGGGAGGTTGAGTGGGTGGGGGAAGCACAGGCGGCTCAATCTTTAGCGACTTTGACGAGCTGGATTTAAGGCGCCGTGTTAAAATAGATTATAGCCGAGTCACGAAGGCCATTTAGTCGAGAATCCTCAAAAATGCAGAGCCGGACGTGCCGTCGTACCTGTATTAAAATTTTAAATCCAGATGATCATCTTGCCGTAAACTACAGTCCCCGCCTGGTCCCGAGGCCATTCTGTCATAAATCTAGAAGAGTCCAAGTCCATTTGGACGGGTTGGGATGTCTATCGCCACTTTCATCGTTATTTTCGCGCATCTTCCGATATTTTTAGGAGGCCTTTTGACGATATTAGCCCACAAGATCCGGATGAGGAGGCGGCACCATGGCAGAAGCTGTATGGACGGCCACCTAGGACTGAGCAGAAAGAGCGGAAAAGATCCAGTTGACAGAAGATCATCGTACGACTTGGGAAATCATTCCTGTCTGGGGCCAGCATGACCGTCGTCGACGAAAAGGGAGTTTCTCAGTAGCCTTTAGTTGACAGATCTAAGCTGAGAGATGCGTACCACCATTGCTTCCGTGGTCCTTGAAAGCAGCATAATGAGATGTTCATTAGCATTTACAGGGGAAACTTCGCAATGAAAGTGTATGTTTTTTGGAGCACGTCGAGAGCAGGCTTTTAGTAGATGGATGGGTCGCGTCCGAGTCTAAGCCACTTCAAATCCCCACTCGCCTTTGATCCGACCTGTTGGCCACGGCAATCAGACTATTATAGGTCTCCTCGTCTTGATTCTTGAATGGTTGATTGACATAGAATCATAGCCCACCAACACAGAGTCACAGACTGTGAGAGAACGCATAGGAGTTCTAGACCAGAAGGGCCGGATGCTGACCGTGAAGCGCGGATCTGGTCCCGTAGAAATAGAGTTGTTGGAGAGATGCGAGAATAAAAACCAAAGAATGGGAGATTGAGGGCGCTCATTTTGCGCAGGCATAAGGGAAGTTGTGAGTCTGCCGTAATATCGATGACAGTCACCCATGTGCATGAGAAACGACGGGACGAACAAGCCTTTTAAATTTGGGCAGTGCATAGCGGCGGCGGCTATAGATAGCGCAAAGGAGACCGAAATTATACCGGAATGCGGGGGAAGCTGGGTCAAAGCCCGAGACAGCGCTTGCTGTTGGAGCCATCTTCGCAACGCCATCCAGCTGGTTCCTGGCCTCCGTTTGGGGGTGAAGACCGCAAGGAAGACCGGGACGGAGTGGTTCGTTGGTGTCGAATAAGAATAGATACCATTCGTCAAGTCGCGCAGCACATGCAGCAAAATGGACTCAAGAAGGACGCAACAACCAACGCTACGTTGAACACACAGATTTTTTCGTCGGATAGCAGGCCATGAGTCACACAGTCGGCACCGTAATTCAAGGGGCCGGCGCCATAGTCGAGCCCGTCCGAGTCAGCCTTGGCCAGGCCCGCTCGTCGCTGTTTATTGGAGAATCATAGATGCGTTTCCTCCGAGTGGCTGCCCCTGGGTTTTGGATTTTGGCGGTCAAAAATATGGATCCGAAAGACCGCGTGGGCAGACGCACATGTGCGTGGATGCATATGCAACGGCGTCAGTTTGCTTCGTCGAAGTGGTAGCGGAAGAACGGCACCAAAACAACACACAACAAGTGCTCGGGAATTCGGCCCGACCATCCGACCGCTTCCTTGTCTCGAGCTTCCATGTCAACGCCCGGTGCACCTCTTTATCCCCTCTTCACTAGCTGAGGCAGGCACCGAAACTTTTGTAGAAACGATTCTGAGAGAGCCACCGAACTTGAAGCATACCTTGCCCGCGCATCTACAGGACAATTTCTCACCTATTCTACATCGTACTTCGAATTCTACACAATCCCGAACTTTTAAAAAACGTCAACGCGACGACGATTGTGGCGCACCCGGTAAAACTGCAGTCGGAATGGACATATCCATCCGCCTCCGCTGGCGCTCACAATTCAGTTCACCCTGCCTGTCTTGAGGGTCTGCATCATCTCTCTCCACACCCTGATCCCTGCCGCCCAAGCGAACAGACCCCTCCCTGTCTCACCTACTCCAGCGCTGTTCCTTGCAAAGACTTTCCACCAAGCGAAGTTTGCAAGCGGCCAAGATCTTCGATGTTTCAATCATACAAGCGCCCCCAGCACTTTGTCTGAGCGCCGTGGCGGCGTGGCATAGAACGGACGATCACAAGCGGCAGCTAATAAACAGCGCACCCTCCCAAAAAGGAAATGAAATCCCGAATGTTTTTATAAAGAGTCTGATTGTTGGTTGCTTGTGTAGATCAAACCTATCCGTTGCCTCTTCACAGTTGACGGCACACAGGTTCAGTTCACTTTCTTGCACTGCGCTCTTCCTTTCCCATTTGGCCTCTTGGCGTATTCCGGTCACCTACATTCCGACCTCACACACTTCCTTTTACTTCAAGTCTTCTGCCCTGTAACATCTTACTTCCGTCCACTTCGTTCTCTGTTATCCCTTTGGCGTCCTCTGAATCCGCAAAGCTACATTCCGGCATCCCGCCCAGAAACTTCCCCATGCTGATCAATGGCGTGGGCGAAATCTAAGACAATGGCAAGCTTTTCCACGGCGACGGCGTCTGCTCTGCGCAGTCCTGGAGGCCAAACGGAGCGAGAATATCCGTTCCGATTCTTTGTGTTAAGAAGTCGACTCGTTTGGTCGACAGTATCGGATCCGTCCAGCAGGAAGGTAACGGTCGGCACCGCCAAGATTTATTCCATTGAATGATTTCTGGATCCGTTAACTGTAGCCGCACATGGTGGCGATCTTAAAGCAGCCCATGCTGAGTGCGGATCTTCAAAATAATGTTCGGTCTCACCCTCCTCCTAGCGCACGTCGTGGCTTCGACAGCATATGTCTGGCCATCGCCGAAGCTCGACGCCCTCGAGGCGATGCGCTGGGATCAGGACGACACCTTGAACGGATTCGCACCTTTTGTTCAGCCTTGTAGTTTTTTTTATCTTTGGGAACGACGAAGGGACTCCAAACCGGCAGGGAAAATGGCCCCGACTGGATACGCACGGTAAGCCATGGCCCCTTCCTGCAATTTTTGACCTGCTTCGTGGACAGGCGTACCATGACATGGCCACCCACAATGTCGAGGACGGCACGGGGGGCCTAGATGCTTCGATTCGCTTCAGGAAGAGCAGTCGCGTCGGGAGGTGTTGTATGCAGTTTTGGACCACACCCGTCCTGGAACGAAACATTCCAGAATGCTGGTACTAGTTTTTTCAACACTCTGGCCGTTTTCGTCTCCTTCACGACGCGTCATCTTTCTCTTGCTGACTTGATTGCAATTGGAGCGGTCACCGCCATTGAGAATTGGTTAGCACGAATATGACGCCCCGTCGTTATTCTTGCCCTGATTTTTTTCTTAGCGGGGGACCCCAGATAGCATTCCGCGGCGGACGAGTAGACTCCGGAGAACCCAACGCATCCTCGGAGCCACAACAGGACCTGCAATCGCATATTGTGTCCTTTTCCCGCCAGGGTTTCACGCAGACGGAGATGATCTCCCTCATCGCGTGCGGGTGGGTGCTATCTTATCCGACCATCGAGCACGTTTCACTATTCACAGACATTCATTCAGCAGTGTTGAACACAAAGCGTTTCCAGATGTCGTGACCGATTTGAAGGACCCCAACAATACCCTGACGGTCGCGCATTTCGACTCAACGTTCGATTTCTTTGATAATAATGTGTCCTTACCAGCCTTCAAGTTGCTCCTTATCCGCGCGCTAACATTCCTGTAGAGCAACGGAGTATATCTCAGGAACTACCCAAAATCCTCTCGTCGTTAGCGCCAATGACACGACGAATTCGGACAAGCGCATCTTTGCCAGTGATGGGAATGCAACCATGTCCTCGTGCGTGGAACAGACGGTTGTTTCCCTATTCACTCGCTTACTCTCACTCAGATTCGCTAAATCGCCGGAACTGTTTGCGTCGACTTGTGCGACACTGTTTGCGCGTATGCTGGACACGGTGCCGCGCGGGGGTTGAGCTCACAGAAGTTATCGAGCCCCTGCCTGTGAGGCCCGCTAGTATCGCACTCGTGCTCCACGGGGACGCGTTAAAACTATCTGGGCTGGTTCGAGTATGTACATTTCGATTCGCCTGCCCCCTTATTGACGTCTTCTCTCCTGTAGTTCTGGGGGCTAGCCGATGACCCAACCCGCACCGTCCAACTCCTCTGGGATGACCGCGCGGCGGGATAACCAACGCAACGCTCCAACCCGACCATGTTTCCGTCACCGTCGTCGTCCCCTCCTCATGGTACGCGTTAAACCTCACGTCTGACAGGGAGGTCGCCTCGCTCGCGATTGACCCCAAAGCGGGCATCCTGCGTGTGCGCTTCCTGTTAAATGGCAAGCTGGAGGATCAGGGTGGTGTGGGGTTCGCGGTGCAGGATGGCGTGGTGTTTTCTATTTCGTCGTGTTTGACATCGTCTGACGGGGAAGACCGGAAGATTCGATATCGCGGTGAGTGTCAACGACCATGTCATGCTGGTGCCGGTGTGAAGAAGAAGACTCAAGGCTGATGCCTGTGCAGGTTCGAAATGACTTCAACCCAACGCGGGTGTTCCTCGAGCAGGAGGTGAAAGACAGCTGTGAATGAAATAGATCTTACACCTCCCGCACAACCGATGGCCGCGGGTGAGGCGTACTCTCTGTGGAGCATAGACTTGGTGGACTCAATCATGTATACAATTGGGACGGAGGTTAATGGGGAGAAAATTTCCACCATTGACACGCATTCACTGGCAGATTTGAATCTTTGCGCATCGGCGAAACGGAGACTACAGTATAAAAGAAGGCCGACAGGAGATCTTGAGTAGCGTTGAGATCAAGAACTTGCTGCGCTGGATCAAGCATAGTACTCATATACACAACGGTTGACGCAACGACATGTACAGGCAACTTGTAGATGGAAAAAAAGGAAAAAAACATTATTTGCGACATGCAGCGACCCTGGGCAAATGCTTGAGCAAATGGGTAGACTCGTCACCAGTCTGCCTGCGATGAGCAACAAAGGTGGCGAGCACGTTGCCGCAGGCAGACTGATATTTCTCCGGTGCTGTCATAGTGGCGGTCAGAGGAGGTTTTAATTACGCGATTCTGGACTCGATTCTCGAATCAATTTAACGTGGGGGAATCGTTGAAATCCAGATTCGCGTCCGAATCGCCGAATCGTGGAAAGCTCCTCCGGAGGAACTTCTACAACGATTATGCGAGCGATTGCGATTACGATTCTTGTCAGTCACAAAGCCTAACGCTTATATTTTGGAGAGTGGCGCCACTTTCCAGGATCAGGTGAATAGAATACGCGCCTCTGCTGCACGTCGCATTGACTACGCACGACTCGGAAGCGTCAGCGCGAATGGGGGCAAGCGATTGATTGCGGATACCGTACTAGAATACACGCTAACCAACTGAAAGAACGCTTAATGCGATCGAAACTCACCCGGAAGCGTCGCATGCGAAGGGACATCAGGAAAAACCTCCTTTCCTAATTTCCTGCATATTTCTCCGAATATTGTTCTCCCCTGAAAAAGAGGCCGAAAAAGGGGAAAGAGGGGGAAATGAAAAAAACTTCCTCAAGGTTTGCTGAATTACCATTCAATATCCGTCTTGGAATGTTCCATGGAATCGAAGTCCTAAAACATGTGCGTACATGTCGGGAAATTTTACATTTCAAGTTTGAACTCGACCATTCACGATTGTTATCGGAATTCGATGGCAAGCACATAACTAATAAGTGCTCAACACGCGTTACATTAAGATTGAAGTCCGCGACTCGGACAAGATTAGAACAACGTAGCATATACATGACGGTCAGACAGAGAATTAACGAAAAAAAAAAATGGACACTTGTCTAACACATTACTCGATGTCCAGTCGGGTGGAGCGACGGGTCCAAATTTTGGCAGAAGATGTACACTACGTCGGATGTTGGCCACAGGGATGATGCTGGCAACGCGATCTCCATCCTTGAGTGACCTTTTAATTTTATACATAAGGTGGTGGGGCTCAGGCTGCGCTGAGAACGGCGAGAACCATTCCACGTAGGCGAGGTGATCTGGAGGGATGAGGCCAGGACGAAAGAGGGCCCGGATGTGTCGGGGCCTGAATGAGAATACAACGCGGACCTGTGCAACGCGGTAACCTGGAATGATAGTTGAGCGCCAGAAGAGAACAACTTTCAAAGGCTCACCATCAATGCCGGTCATTTTACCAGAACCGTCATTTACCAAGGCCGTATCGAAGCGGCCAGAGAGTTCTTTCCCCCTTCCGACCACTTTTGCAGGCTGAACATGGATGGAATCCACCACAGAATCACTTGGACCCCCATTTGTATAAGGATCCTCAGTAGTGTACTTGATTCGGTGGAAAACAGGGACGCGGCTGAACGGCAGGGCAAGGCCAGCAGATTGTGCCTCGACTTGAGCAGGTGTAAAATGGGGATCATTGAATTTGACGATGAAACGGGTAAGTGCGTCCCGGAAGAGTTCGGCGCCATAGTCTGACACAAGGCTGCTGAATCGGACAGATCTATGTGTCGGATGCTTGGTCATCTTCAATCGGCGTTCGTACACGATCCCAGGAGGCAACACTTCCACGGCTGGTGGGGCCGGACAACCGTCCAGCCTCCATTGGATATACTTCTCGTGGCGAAAGACCTTCTCCTTTCGCTCAAGCCAAAGCGTCATCTGAGGGAACTCGTCCTTGAAATTGGTCGAGCGGTAGGCGTCCTTTGCTAGGTCGATGTGAAGCCGTTCCGTATATTCGGTGTTGTAATTGTCCGTAGTCCCGAAGAATTTTATGTACATGATATAGTGTGTGCAGGAATGGAGTTTGGGAAGGTTAAAGTCGGTGCGAACACCGAGATCAACGAAGATGCTCTTGTTAGCATGAAAGCGATCCAGCGCATTCCCCATATGACCCAGAGTTTCGGTCGTATGCATCGGGTACTGCGCCAAATAAACAAAATCTAAAATCCCGCGCACGGCGCCAAGAAGGGAGGAGAGGTTGTCGGGAAGACGAATTTCCACAATTATACCGAGCAGGAAGCGCGAAATTTCGTCGTGCTCCTTCCCAGTAACTCGAGAGAGGTTGGAGATACCGTTCATAAACATTCGGATATTGTGATTAGGAGGAAGGCGGCGACAGCGCGCATCAAGCTCTGCCTCCCCGCAGCACGACTTGAGCCAGGAGATGAGATGCTTGACAATCCCTTGATAGAGTTGGTGAAGAACGTCGGGACTGATGGACGTAAATATGTTCGTGTAAGGCAGTCCCTCCCAGAACGGGTGGTAAACGGGTTTTATGCCTGCGTGAGCGCAAGCTTGCGCGTAAATAGCTGGCCCTTGATCCAGTGTATCGAGTGCATCGAGGATACTCTCGAGATCTCGAAGAGCGAAGCCAGATTCCTCCCCCAGCTCATCCCGTGGAACTTCGCATGTTGGGCACTCCCCAGTCTTCACGGCTGTTACCAGACATTGTTCGGGATAGTCACCGACAAATGTGGCGTAAATGGGGTGCCTACGACGCGTGACACCATCCCCACTTGTCATAGGAATGCCTGAGATCCCAGCAGTCTTCAGCGGTGCCAGAATATAAGACATGCATGCGTGGAAGACGTTCGCAAGAATTCGACGACGTGCCACACTGTTCGTTACGTGTTTCATGCGGGAAGTAGGGAGATATCCGAGGAGCACGTATCCACGGCGGGATGGTTTGCGCTCAGCGAATCGGATTCGCTGAGCGACGCGGCCATGGGCGAGTTCTCGGAGCGTCCAAAGTAGCGCGCCAGAAAGCAGTAGAGCGAGGTGATGGCGTGAAGAGGCGCAAGCGACTAAACGCCCATCGATCAATTAATGTCAGCGTGATTGGGCGCCCGCTCCTCTTCCTTCACCACGAGATTGCAACGAGACATGAAAACGCCTCCATCGCGTATCTCCCACAAGTAATTCCGTTTCTACGTTGCAAGCGCCCGCGAACATGCTATGATTAATATTGAGCTCGCTTTCGCTCGGGTGGATTACCATTTTTTTGGTACCGACAATCCCGGGCCCTCCATACCATATTATCAGCGACTGCCTACCGGGACGAACTAGGTAGTGGGCCACTTGCAGAATACAAGGTGTTGTGATGTAGAACAAGACTTGCCTTCGCTTCGCTCCGGCGTGTATATGCGTGCCCGCTGCCCGAGTATCGACTGTCTCAAAAACATATATTCAAAAGTAAGGCCTATATAAGACAACACCGCTCAACGCCGAACAGAGTAAGTATATGTTCTGTGATATATCTGCAGAGATCGACTACGAAATTGGCCTATTTGCGATCGAGTTCTCAAACACCAGGACAATAAGGAGCCGAGCAAGGATACAGAGGAATGGTAGCGATTGAATCAACTCCTGTCGGCGAAGTGGAAATGAAAGATTGAATGATGCTCAATGTTGAGAGGAACACACCCAATATTCCTATGTGCACATCTACAGTAGCACCCATAGTTCTACCTACATATATATGTACCTGGCCCTGGCAGGGGGGTACATTTAAATGTAGGTACTTGCTGGTCAGCCAGCCAGACACCACAATATACTGTACCATTTCGTTCAATTCTTATGTCACGCATCACAGGACCCAAAATATAAGAAAATTTTCTTACCTGTCACGGGTCACCAAGGGCATATTAGAATGTGCCAAAGAGGTCACAAAATGGCTGAAAAATACTCAAAAAAAAGCCCATTTTTGCTCCGCGGCGCGGCGGTGATGTGTGGTGGTCGATGGCGCCAAGGGGTTCACACGAAATGCCGCTTCGAGCATAATGGACATGATTTTGGGGTCTTGAAGGATCGCGCGGCCGAGGGCTTTGACAACGAACGAAGGGGGAACCGGAATCTCCAGCACATCGAAAGCAGTAATGTGTGGACAGAGGTCACAGAGGTAATCAGTGGGGTCGGCAAAAACGGTGGAATTTGCGCTGCGGTAACAGCGGAAACTTGATGAGTTCGGACACGGGTAGGTTGGCGGAAGGCAGCGAAAGCTTTTCCGGCCATCTGGGATCTTGAGGATGTCGGGAAGGCCACTTATTGCAGCAAGGGTGGTGAGAGGAAGAATAAAAAATTGTGCTTATGCCAGCTGATTGATCTGACCTCTTTTGACTCGATTTCTCTTGGCGCAGCGCCCTCTGCCGATACAAGTGTCTCCTGGGGTGTAGAACAACCACATTATAAGTGTTTTGAGAGGCTCTACAACTTTTCTCTTGATATAAGAAAAAAAAAAAGGTGTCACATGGTTCTCGGCCGATTTTAGAACTTCAAAGTTCTAATTTTTCTGTCACAGGTCACAGCGCGTTAGAATTGAACGAAATACTACAGTAGATATGTACCGTTGATAAGCCAGTAATTGGGCCATGGTTAGATACACGTAATTTTGCGTGTTTCTGATCGTGCTCATTGCTGAAACTGTTGTTTCTATGCAACAGTACTGGTTCCTGGTAGCTGTTGGGCGAACCACAGAGAAACGGGTGGACGTTCTAAGGAATTAGAACGTCCATTGGCTAGTCTCGCCCTGAAAACTGTAAGGGAAACGTGCAGCCAGATAATAAGTCAAGGGACTTCTTTTGACTTGTTTCCAACATTCACTTAAACAACGGAAACGGGTCAAGGGAACGGGAGTTGGCAATGTGTTGTGTTGTGTTGAGACGCTGGGGGAGACGCGTTCGGTCACGAGTGTTTCGGTTGCCAGAGTTGTCGGTTTCCATCGGATGCGGATACACCGAAACAGGTGGTCGGCTATTCGGTGGATCCGGATCACAACTCTAAAGGCGTTCTAAGGTTCTTTCTCAAGAACCCTTTCTGGGAAACCCTAGAGAAACGGGTATCTACCGAGACCTACAAAGGAGTACTATCAAGTTCCGTACTTGGACCCAAGGGGAAACTTGAGTTGAAGTAGAAACAGGACGAACGAGATGCAGTGCCGATCTATCGGGGATCGACACACCCTCTGAATAATACAGGGGTGCTGCTGACGGGTTCCTGCCTCGTAATTGGCAAGGGAACATGGCGTGCTCACAGTTGGGAACCAATGGGAGGCGACGCTCGGAAGAACAACCGACGGAAACGCGGTTAAAGAGACGGATAAACGGACTTTTGACTCATTGGGATTGTGTTTTGGGCTTTGTAACAGTGTCTTGGCGGTTGTATAAGTATCCGAGGGTGTTTCTACGGTGGACACAGCATCTTCCCCCGAACTAGTAGGCTATACGCTTGCGCATTGGGTTGATCTGGGATCCTCGGCGAACGCACTCTTATAGAGTAGCACTATTAGTCGAAATCTTAATTGTTTCTGAATCATATATTATTCTGGAAACGCACTTGGGCTTTGCCTGGAAACTGTCTGAACTCTGAGAATCTGTTAGATCTGGGACTCTGTTGAAAGAAACGTTATTGTTGTTGTTTGCGGAGCGGGTTTCAGAAAGTACCGTCAAGGGAAAACTTTGGAAATGTGACTGCTGGCATTGCTCAGAAGTACCTCTTTAGGGAAAGCTCTGTGAACGTTCTTGGCCTATAAACTAGGGGCCTTACTTGAGTCTACGGGACTACTTTAAACTTGTTTCTCTGTCGCTTGGACACACACACACACATGCTGCGAAGCTATAAATCTATCTTGTTTGGAAACAACGTTTCCACTGTGTCTAGAAACACGTTCTACGCAGTTTGCTCTATTATCTCTTTGAGATACGAAACCTCTCCCTACAACCTTTACAAGGCCCTGTACTAGGGGCTGTAACTCGTCGGGATCTTTGGAAACGTGCATATATTGCCGTTTGATTTGTTTGTTGGTTGTTGGAACAGTCTCTGGACTGTTTCTGTGCCGCTCTCGAGTCAAGTGGGGTTATTTGTGTGTTTCTTATATAGGTTCTGAGCACATCAATCACCGTCTATATATGCTGTAAAAGCGAAGGCGGCTTCAGGGTCGTCTGATGGGTCGGTGTCAGGCACGGGGTAGGTCCGTCTGGTGTGAGAGATTGTCTGGAAATGGAAAATAGGGGAGGTCGTCCATGCGTTGATAAGCCGTGAAACGGGCCATGGGTGAAATAGCAAGGAATTTGCTGATTTCCACCTTAATCATGTAGCGCACTGCTCCAAAGGATTAGCATAAGTCCTATATGGCTAATCAGGGCTTGATCCTGCATGAGGACCTTAATCAAGTCCGCCTGGGATGTATCAACTGGAAAGTTCATACTAGTTGACATCCATGATTAAGGGTTTAATTGCCAAGATTAAGCATCACTGCTTAATCAAGGCATTGCGGGGCCCACAAACAACATGGGCAATATTAATCTTCCTCTCTGATGATCTGGGGCACCACCGTGGAGTCTTGATTAGGTGTTCAAGTAGTTTGTTGTGCTTGATTTACAAACAGAGCCTTGTACGATGGATCAGGTGACTCGGGTTTAACAGTAGCCAGTCACCCTGGCTGTGGTTGGACCTCACTTATCAACTATCCGATCATTGTTGCCATCCTGATTTGGTTACTTAAACCAGGTCAGGACGGTAACTCACATATCTCCACAACCACTTGGCGGTTTGGGCTGATTAATGTACTGGCTCAGAGCCAGCACCCACGTCTACCTAAAACTGAAGGTCCTGAACGGGGGACATGAGGATAGAAGATGGGACTGTCTACATGATCGAACAGGAAGCAGTCACACCGGACACACTCAAGCATTAAGGGGTCGACACACAAGGGTCCTATATATTTACCTAGACGTGATTAAACTACGGACACCTTACTCATATACCAGCGAGTAGAATAATCATCATATTGTAAGCATAATTGTACAGTATATAAGGATTTGGCATAGTTTTGTTTCGTCTGCACAAGTAACAATATCAATTGTTGACTCAGGATCTTGGGATTGGGAACGGTTAAGAAGCTAGAAAGAGCTTATTAGGATTGAGAACACGGCACCTTGTTAGGATTGGGATTGTTGGCTCAAGCTTCTAAAGCTTTTAAACTCGATTTGTTGGCTTAGGCACTCGTTTGGCATTGCTCAAAGAGGTCTAATATTCTAAATCAACCCTTGCACTTCGGACTAGACCTCTTAAAACAGGTGTGTTCCTTGCAACCTTTGTTGGATTATCTGTGCTCCTTGAACCTTCTTAAAGTGTTCAAAAGATCCGTACTCGGTGGCACAGTCTAAACCATTCAAGGGGAAAGTAGTTAGGATTTGGTTAGTAGTTGCATTTTTACCTTAATCAAGCAACTCACATTCTGCTTGTTGGGTCTTGATTAAACTAGTACTGCTGTTGTAGACACCGAGCAAGCATTTCAGTGTCGCGCCATGGGAGGGGACCGGTCATATCCTGTTGACAATGACTGGACGCCGAGTAGTGACAAGACAAGTGCGATCCATGTGGTAAGGGGAGCACTGGTCTCGTTCGTCGGAGATGTGTATACAGAGGGTCGCTCACTGGCCACGTGTCATAGGAAGGAGTCAAGAATCCAGGATCCTGGGGAATGGTCGTATCTGGGTGACAATGGTGCGGGTGCGAGTTCAGGTAGGGGGAGACAATGCGGATGGTGGGGAAAGTGTTGGTCTTGCTCGGAAGCTGCTTCCGGTAACGTAGAATCCCGTTTAGGAAGATCTGTCATGTATATCGAAGCTCATTCCATCATGGTGCAGATGGTCCACAGGGGCCATGAGGCGACGAGCGGTGCATAGCACGCTCAGAGACCTCACAGCGTGCACATTGCAGGAGGGCTACAATTTACCATACCCCAGAGTTTTACCACCCCCCGCACATGATGGTTATGTTTCTGAGTCTAGTTGCTATGTGTGAAATTTTTATTTTGTTCCTGTTGTTTTTTTGGTGAATGGTTCATACCCAAATGCAGCAGCAGACTGTATCTTACATTTTTTCACCTGTGAAAAAGCACCCATTCACTTGGTTCCTGGTCTTTAGAGGCATTGTTAGTTGTGCGAGCCATAAAGGCTGTGCACAACTGTTTGTATATATTTGATATCCTTGACTTGTTCACTGGTCCTATTCTTTGTATCAGCTTGATCTCCGGTTTAGTAGCTGTATTTTTCTCTCTGCACTTAGTACCCGGATCCACCTAGATATTCCGTCATTACAATTGTTGTATCTGCATGATGCACCTCAATATATTTTTATATCCTCCGTGCATGATTCTACCGCCCGATCTCATTTTGAGCGTATGGTGGCTGATAAGTACACAAAGTCCACTTACAATACTGGTGTCTGTCAGCGATCTCATTTCTTGAGCCAAGGCAGCTGATGTCAGCGATACACAATGGTAGATTCAGGAGTGTGTCAACCTTTGTTCATGCGCAGAACAAAGCCAGTGGCAAACTGTGCATATCTCACTCCAATTTATATTACTTGACAGATTTTTACGAGAATCACTCATGAATTCACATTTGACAAACACAGGAAAAAGTACAGTAAGTGAGGTACACGCACAGCAGATCAGCAAGGTTTCACTACGCATTGTCAGCGGGATACATAGCACTGGCACATTCCCTTACCACATATGCTCTTTTCCTCTGGTCGTTCACATGTGATCCCTGCGGAGGCGTATAGCCAATGCAAGGTCCTTGGGTTGGCTGAAAGCAATCAGCCCAGTTTAATTGGATATTCAGGGATTTACTCATACCGTAATGTGCTTGCTGTGTCTCGCCGCGTGGTTAGTGTCCTCTAACAGATACGAGAAACTGTAATATTCAGTTACCCTCAATATGGGCTATCTGTATAGGATGGACATACCGCCTCTGCCGCCTCCTGGAGTGCAAGCAAGGCCATTGACTGGAATCAAATATCTGCCTACAATATATTCCATAAAGACTAATGTCGTATATATTGCTCGCCCCACCTCGTAGTTCTGCACAATCTCCTTTACCAAACGTTGGAACAGCCCACCCCTACTATCTAGGGCAGATAATATTCTATCTAGCTGTTATTAGGGAGCAGGGGCAGTTGTATGAGTCCATTGTATCAAAAAATTAGGCCAATCGAACAATGATAGCTAATGTTGCAGCCATCCTACTCAATACACAGATATTTTCCCAATCAAGCAATTTGATTGGCCATCAAAAAATCTGAGGAGGCCATGCCCTCCAGACTTGCAATGCCAGCATAATGAGCATATTCTCAGGGAAAACAGTTGAGAATTGATCTCAGGAGAGCTATCTGATGCAAAGTTCATTGAAAAAAAAAGAAAAAAACAGGCCGCACCCTGTGTTCCGCAAAGAGCTGAAAGCGGATGGCGCACATCAAAGTGGGTATACTAAGAAACGGAAAAGTGCCTAACAAGTCGGTCTTAGTAAACTGCTCCCAAGACCACCGGGAGTGAATGTTATTCGTTAAAGAGGTTGTGTACGACTTGACAGAGAGTTAATAACAGGAAAAGCCCCACGCAGACAACTCAGTGCCATGACTCCGATGAAGCATGCCCCGGTGCCACCCAAGAAGCCACACCACTTCCGCCCAAGCATGGTGGTTCTCCACCGAATCCGCCCATATCAGAAGACCACCAATCTGCTCATAAAGAAGGTGCTGATCATCTGTATGCAAATAATATTATACTTCCTAGGTGACTGCATTTGGCTGATCAATGGAAGAATATTTGAAAACCCAAAACCTTGGGCTCAGCCGCATGGAGAAAAATATTATCTGCCCTACATACCTGGGCTTGGCTGATTGGTGGCTCACTAGCTAGAATATTATTCCACCTAGCTACTTGGATTTAGCTGACCCAGAGAAGTAATATTCTACAGCCTAGACTCCTGGTCTCAGCTGCATGATGCAGGAATATTAATTGCCCTAGATGCATGGGCTTGGCCAAACAGCCTTTCAGGAACTAGAATATTTTGCCTAGCCACTTGGGTGCAGTCCACCAGGAACAAAAATATTGTACAGCCTAGAAAGCTGGTTTCAGCTGCATTGTGGGAAAATATTATTCACCCTTCATGCCCGGGCTCAGCCGAACTAGGTTTCAGCAGCTGAAATATTATTTAGCCTAGCCACCTGTGTCACAAGTTTATTTATTTTGTTATCGGGCCTGACAGCCTTATAAGTGCCCGATGGCATACCATCGGGCACGGTCAGTGCATGGTCGGAACCGGAAAGGTACGTCAGCCAAGATCGGGCCCGGTCAGGCTTCCATCGGGTGCAGTCGAACAGTTATCGGGGCATATAATGGTGTATGGAAAGGGGTAATTTAATTCAGTAGCATACATGAGTTGTAGAGTTAAGAGATCGAAGGAACATGTCTCCATCCACGACATCAACGAAGAAATGCAATCGAGAGTGAGGGCGGGATGGTGGGCTTGGGACAACGGGCACAAGAAGTGCGCCGCGGATTACATAGTCCATGAGAAGGAATGAAAAGTCCTTCTCCTCGTCATACACGGCACATCCATCCCATACCGTACGTGGCGCCAACTGCTTCTCATGGTCTGAACAATCGCGATATCCGTGATTCGGCCGGACGGTAATTTGCAGCGGATGAGGGAGCGCAGACGCGCGCAAGTGAGGCCAGGCTTGTCCTGGTTAAAAAGAACACAATCATACTGAGGGCCGCTTTTGTACCAATTGTTGTTGCAGCGCAAGATGTCTTCGCATTCCATCCAGTCGTCCTTGGACTGGAATGTAATGTAGACACATTGAAAAGTTTCAACCTAAGCAATAACTCAATGGAACATCAGTTCAAACGAAAGTTGAACTCACCTCAATCCGATCCTCTGCAGTCAAATATTCCGCCGGGAACTGGCCATGTAGGAAATCACGCAGCCGTGGATCGAATGAGTCGCATGGAGATCCTACGATGATCAGGTGGAGGACAATAGTCCGGAGGAAAAGATGCGCCGTGCCGGTCATAAGTACGTGATTGCAGAGGGCTTGTGGTTCTCGTCGACGGCAGAGAGCGTGCTGGAGACTAAATTGAGCCAATCGTACGAGGAGAAGAACAGATTCACAAACCAGAGCCAGAAGAAACAGGGAGAGTTGAGGGCGGTACGCGAATTGCTGCCCGAAGAGTTAAGGGGCGAGTTGCGGAAGGAGTGGGCTATCTTTGAGGTGTGTCGTCAATTTGTGCTTTTTACGAGCTTTTTGTTTATTGAACGCCGAAGTTCGATAAAGCAATGGGACGGCAGCGTTCAAACACGTCGTCGCGACTGCGCAACGAGATTGAGCCTGTGTTCAACATACATCTCAAAGCCCTCAATGCGGAGCGCTTCAAAGACGTCGCCGATGTTCTTGAAGACGCAAAGCGTGCCGGCCTTGCCGACCTCATTGGTGGAAAGAAGAACACTGCGGGAAAAATTACTTACCACCCCCTGGCCGCTCCTGTCTTGCATAGCGATGGGTCGATATCCCACAACCCCGAGACGTTCTTGCACAATAAACTTGTTATGCATGTAAGTTTCATTCGCCTATCCACAAACAAGGAGTTACTGCTACTCTAGGTTGCTGCCGCCATCATCTTTGGGAAACAGAAGGCCCGTACACTCGCTACTGGGAAGGGGTCGAGTTCGAGCAGTAGATGTATGCAAGATATTCACCAGATCACTCGCACGACACCCGGCATGGTCCGCAACACATCGGTTCTTGTGAGTGCCGATATTTGGAGTAACAAGGAATGATTTATTTAGCTACAGACACTGTGGACGCTGTCTGCCGACACCAGTCTCAAGAAATGCGGCCAGCAAACTGCTGTGAATTGGCACCTGATCGGTGAGCAAATTCACGAGTGGCTTCTAAACGGGCTTCGCAACCGCCATGAACCCGTGCTCCGCCTCTTCCGTGAGTGGGACGACGAGCTGTTTCCGGACACCGAGGTAAGTCTTGGGGCAGCACTCGGAACAGGATCGGCCAACACCGAAGATCTTCACGAAGCTCTTGAAGCGTTGAGCCATACCCAGGTGGTCGAGATGGATACTGGGAGCGGAGACGAGGACGACGTGGAGGGTACCACGGGTGTAGATGGAATGGACGGGGAAGGTTCCAGGGATGGCGTGCGGGGAGGGAGCCAAGCGAATGAGAGTGCCGAGGAATCGTAAGCTTCTAATGAAGTCGATGTTACAGCAGCTCTTGAAATGTATTTGAATCTTGAATTCTTGTGAGATACGGATGCACAGGCACGCTGATATAGCCGCACACGTAGCGTGAGATGCGCATTCGCATCCACGGTACGCACACGGCTTCATACAGGGCCGATGCGGTGAGCGGCGAGGGTGTTGGTTTGTAGACCATGGATTGTCTGGGCGAGTGCGCAATTCGTCGATAGTGGTACTCCTGGGAGGTATGAATACACGCACTTGGAGTTCCTCCCTCATTCGCGTTGAAAAAAGGGATTTTTCCGCAGTCAGATTGGGCCATGTGGTTGGTGGTATAAGTTAGAGCTCGTCGAGGCGATTCCGACGAGATACAAATCTTGTGATTTGAGGCCGTGGTTGTCGAGATATGGGCCACAGAAGTTTCCGAGTAAAGTGGTCAGAAGTGACACCGGGTCACGCGGGGCCGTCGCCGCTTACTATTATTGGATTTGGGCTCAACAATAAAAATCTACGGGCTCAATGACAGTTGAGGGGAATAAGTATTAGCTATATCAGAGGTCTCAGGTGAGTTAGAACAGCTTAGCACCCCAGGAAGAGCAAGTTGACTTGGAGCATGTATGGAATTTCACCTCTGTTGCAGTCAACGGTCGCGTAGTGTAGTAGTAAAGTATGCTTACTTTAATAGTTCTGAAAGGTCACACGTTCGAATACTACTGTGCATTAAATAGTTCTAAGAGTAATAGTACCATTAGACAGGATGTGACCAAGTCATAAGCAAGAGAAAGAAAAAGAAAAAAGAGCACGGCCAATAAAATTATTTTACCTTTTTCCTCCTTGTCTGTCAGACATGATATGGCCCTATAACCCCCTCAGGCTGACGGGACTCATCGCGCCCCGATCGTTCCCCGACCGCGACCTGACCAGTGCCCGATCACAACCTGATCCCACTCCCGTCAGCAGCTGATTCTAAGAGTCTCCTTGCCATCAGTCTCGGTCAGGCTGATGGCCCGATCGGGTGTTATCTCACACTATCGGGCCCTATAACAAGAAAAAGAAATTTGCGACATGGCTTCAGCCAATCCACTGCAATAATATTCTACAGCCTAAATTCCTGGGCTCAGCTGCACAATCCCGGAATATTATTGGCCCTAGATACGTGAGTTCAGCTGATCAATGTCAGAGCAGCCATAATATTATTTTTCCTAGCCACCTAGCCTCAGCCAATCCATCAAAATAATATTCTGCAGCCTAAAAGGCTAGGTTCAGCTGCACAGTGCAGGAATATCATTTGCCCCATATGCCTGGGTTTGACCAATAGGTACAATAATATTTTAAGCCCACTGCTCTTGGGATCAGCCACTGGGGAGAGCAATATTAGACATCATGGATGTTAGGACTTGTCCAACCTACCTTTCCACAGCCAATAATATTATTTACCCTAGATGCTGGGGTCTGGCCGACAGGTGTAATGATATTTTATGCCCAGGTCACTTGGCACCTGCTGGTGGGGAGAAGAATATTGGACACCCTAAATGGTAGGACTCGGCTGACCTCCCTTTCCACAGGCAGTAATATTATTCCCCCTAGGACCCAGGCTCCGGCCGATGGGTATAATAAATATTTTGAGCCCAGGACAGTTGGGACCGCTGGTCAGGAGAAGAATATTAGGCACCCTAGACAGTAGAACTCGGCTCACCTACCTTTTCACAGACAATAATATTGATTGCCTTAGATTCTGGGGTCCAGCTGACAGGTGGGGGTCAAAAAAAACTTTTCAACCTGATATCTGTTTTTTTGAAAGTTGAAACCCCCTTGGTTGGTGGAACACCTCACACGGTTTGACATGCCATTTGGCACATCATTTTGATATCTGACACATCGATCTTTGCACATAATATGTAGCCTGAAGTGGGATGAGCCTAAGTATGGCAAGGTGTCCCAGGGGTCCGTACACAGGCCGGCCAAAAGCCATCACTGATTGATGTGTGCCTATCGCATCAATCAAGCTGCTCTATTGATCTGCGTGATAACTTGAGTTTTCTGAAGATCTCAGAGAATCTCAGAGAAGAGGGGCGAGAAGGTCATCACCATGACCAATACTAAATTATTTCATTCAAATCGACAGTCACGCATCACGGACCCCTCTGTCGATGTCGAATATTGGTCGATGTCACGCGTCACGAAGGCTTTTGTCGAACCTCCAACAAGCCGTCACAAGTATCCTCCTCCCCCCCTCCCCTAGAGCGCAAAATTTCCGTAAGATTGTCGAATTTTTGGAGGGTGTCACGCAAAAATTCGGCCGTTGTCGAAATGTCGAATAGGTAAATCCGGTCACGCGTCACCCCCCCTGTCGATTTGAATGAAATAATTCAGTACTTCGATTGTAAGGGCATCTTCAATGAGATCTCCCAAGATCTTCAAGGAACTCAAATGTGCCATTTTGCCCAATCAAAAACATTTTTGATGAGATCTCTAAAGATCTCTAGAGAATCTTTGAGAAAGCTTGAGATCTCAAGCAATCTCAGTGAATCTTTAAAGATCTCCAGAGACCTCAAGTTTTCTCAGCCTTGGGCAGCACATTCAGGGCTTTTGTCCAGTAAGGACCCTCAAAGAATATTGAGTACGAAATGCCGAGATGCTGCTGCAGAGGCTGTCGCTCAACTGAACGTGATGTGGCTCGCAGGTAGGTGTACAGACAAGACAAAATGTCAACAAAAACCATCGTCGCGCACGGGAAACCAGTATATGAACAGTGATAGCAGTAGTAGAAGGTAACTGGCACGAACAGCAAGGAAGCAGCGAGCTATGGTAAACGAAAGCAGTAAGGACAGTAAAACAGCCAATACAATGCCCGCAGTTGGTAGGGAAATGGGGGACAGTGGGTACAGACAGGATGGGATAGGGACCAAGATTATTGGTTATGATGGTGTTTCCGTGCTATTGTGCGTGGCATTAATCATCCACAGGTTCAAAGCGCCACATCTGGCTGGGGGCAAGGTCGTCCTGCGTAGAAGTCGTACTCTGTGCGCGATTTACATAAAGGTGCGACGAAGAGGAGAGCAGGAACCTACCAATGCGTAACTGCCACCCGCACTTTCGGGAAACGGGTTGACGAAAACATAAGGAGGATCATCCAGGGAGCCAGCGATGCTAAATGAGAACGATCAGTCCTTGACAGCCGACTCTGTTATTGAGACTCACAAGTAATATCCGGCCTCTTTGTTAACGGGGATGATGCGGACTGCATTCTTAGCCGATGATAGTACTGGGAGAGCCGAGGCTCCGGACACTGGCTGTATGTACCGCGTGCTTTGGTGCTTGTTGAAAATCACATGGCCACCAGTAACTTTTTCGATGGTCCACTTGTATCGAGTACTTATATGAGAGGGGAAAGAAGGGTTTACAAATAGGTACGCACGGTGAATTGCTCCTCCGGGAAGCCGAAGATGTTCGGGGGGTTAAGGACGTAGAGCAAATCAACTCCAGGGTTGCCGGCGAGAAGTTGGGAGCCGTTGACTAGATTTTTGATGTAATAAGATCCATCAGGAATATCCTTTGTGTCGCGTTAAGCAGCGGCCACTTGAAAATATGTGGAACATACCTTCAGGACCGGCTGTAATCGAGGGCGAGCATGAGGTCACGTTAAGCAGCGGCCATCGGAAAATATGTGGAACATACCTTCGGGACGGACATGTTCAATTGGACTGTGGGATGAATCGAAACTCGAGAGGAGGTTGTGAGGTGAGTTGAGCTGTGGTTGCATATTGGGAAGGAGAGTCATCTTTTATACGGTCTTCCCCAGACCGTGGAAATCTTGATGCTCCACCTGATTTGAGAAGTGGACAGATTTGGGTCTCCCGCAATCGACGGACTTCCATCCATTGAAGCCGTCCTGTAGCAAAATCACTGGTGCCAGTCAGCTGGTAAGAGTCTGGGCGTGTTCCTGATTGTCATCACCCAGGACTTTCATTCAGGAGTTTGAGAGACTCCGGCGAAGGGAATCTCCGTTTTTCCCTTTGTGTGGATTTCGACCGGATGTTCAGGTGACGGGTGACGGAGGGTCGTAAACTGAACATTTTCGGCATAGGTGACGGTAACTTTGCAATTCTGTCGCTCAAACAGGCCGAAAAATGCGAAAATTTTCTGCTTGGTGTTTGCCTGAATGCCATAGTATATGGCAATTGCCTGCTGATTGCCGAGAAATGAACACCAAGTTCAGTGAACACTTGCGGTGACGGGTGACATACCGTGAACATTCGTCGAAACGCTACAGTATTTCAAGACAGTGCTTACGCCTCGATGTTGGGAACAGTTTTTTTTTTTTTGAATACCATATTGTTGAAAGCATTAGATACGGCCCAAGGGCGATCGAGCGAATTTTTCTTTGCTTCTGGCTTTGTTGTTCCATCACGCCGAGATTAGTCACAAATGATCTTCAGTTACGAGAAGCTATCTTTACTTATGATTTTCTCAGTGTTGAGACGTCTTACATTCTGATTAAGTATTTACAGGATGAATGGCCTCCGATAAATGCGCGACGCCTTTCAAGTTGTACAATTTGATATGTCTGTGTGGCATAAAGATGGAAGAGAATCTTCAGGCGTATACAGGCGCACACTTGTCGCCGACGTCAACCATGAGAAATACCCACATGAGCAAAATAAGTCCCTTGAGTTCTCGCCTTTAATTTACAGGAACATAGTATTTGTATCTGACTCATTTGACAAAGCCACTCTCGGAGCGCTATCTGTATGGCTACTTCCAAACTGAAGATGGTGGTGTTTACTTCATTATTTGCATGTTATTCCTCCCGTGTGGCCCCAGCTGGCGGCACGCCGCTCCGAGCTGTAATGGATGATCGCACGCAGGCTTGGTTCCACGATGCATTTCAACAAGGGTACGGTCGTCGGGAGTCCGGGGATTGGCCCGAGGGATCGATGTTTTACTATCCTCCCCCTAGAACTCAGACACCTAAGCAAAATCTGTGAATATCATTTGATCTACAAGATCTGGGCTCAGACTGAGCATATAGATCTTCAGCAATCTGTCTTTTCCTAAGGTCTCAGTTTTTACTTGATGAGAAACGGGAAAGAATTGGGCGAACTACACCGGTGATGTCCGGTGTCTGAGTTCTAGGTAACACATCAAACACTGATTGCTGGTCTCGTCCCAAAGCCGCCCTGTGTCGTAGCGGCCCAGAACTTTGTGTGGTGAACCTTCCATATATAGTGAATGTTCGCCGCCCAGGAAACGTCCGGGCACTCCCTTGGCGAGTTGGCAGATGACATAATCAAATTTAGCATGTCTACCACACTTTTTCGGTCCACCGTGATATACTTAAGGTACCTGATTGCTTCAAGTTTTGCATGAGCACTTATATGATATGTACACTTACTATAAATATGCTATCACGGTAACATGACTTTAGATGAATTATCCTAAGGCTAAAAAATCTGGAATTCAACCAAATTCACACTACCCGGTATTTTTTCAGGAGTAGCAGATAGGACTCAGGTCAAATATCAGGACCTTTGAGCCTGAGGACCTTAGTGCATCACTTATAGATTATATGGAACCAAAAATCTCGGAAAACGTTTGGATATACAGCGAGAAATGTTTATTTGTCCGAGTTCTAGGTGTGTCCGGGACGGTGGGGGATGATAGTACCTTCTCGGTTGACAGTAAGAAGTTACTAAGAACAGTTACAATGTGTGAGCACCACATGCCCTCCAGGCACACACGCTAAAGCCAGATTCCGTACTGACGCCTCAGACATCTTGAACATCCCGTACTGTTCGATTGCATTTCGGTCCTTTTTCCCGGAATGAATATAGTGTTAGTTTAGTATTATTGGCATGGCAAGCTTGCGACTCAGCGCTACGTTACGCCGGCGACAGAAAGTTCCGTTACTTACGTAAGTACCGGGACTTTCTTTCGCCGGCCGCGTAAGAACCGGAACTTTCTGTCGCCGGCGGTTTCCTTTTCCTCCGCCTCGGAAAAAGGATATTCGGGTCAGTACTACGTAAAGATGGAAGTTGCCGACTTGTTATGGTTTGGTTCATGCACATGCACGTACTGTAGCATTTCGTTCTACTTATTTGCGGGGCCTGTGATGCGTTGGTGACACCCATTCTGGTTTTCGCGAATTGGCTCGGGGGACTGTGACACAGAAAAGAATTCGTGTTTTCGCCCGGAGCACCGAGACTTATACCAAGACCTGGGCAGAGCTCATTTCTCACTCAAATAGGTGCGCGCTAACGAAAAAGATGAAGACCTTGTTGTACCTGGGTTCAATTGTAATTCTCACCTTCATAAATGAATCCAGTCTGGATCCCAATGGTACGAGCAACAACTATCGAAGGAGAGGGAGTAGTGATTCTCAGAGCCAGGCTCGGCATGAAAGCCCGGGCTCGGGCTTTGCTTGTGCGAGCTTGAGCTTCAGATTCTCCAGGCCTGAGCCCGAACCCTGGGTGCGCTGCCTGAAGCCCTGGTCCCGGGCCCAAACCCGGGCTTCTTGATAGAAAAATAAAAATAAACATTATGCTAGATTAAACATATGTATATACTATGTGTAAGCAGAAGGTATGGCAGGAAGAAGTTTGTAATTATCTGATTCGTCGTCTGTCACATGAGCGAGGTGGAAGATGGTTGCAAGGGACGCTCATCACGACAGAAACATGATGGCCAAAGCACGGCTGATCGGTAGTCAGTTCGCAGTAACGAGTTTGAATGCACGGGCAATCCAGGACTTGTCTAACACTCCTGCGCAGGGCAAGTTAGCCTAGAAATGAAAAGGTTTAAACAGTTTTGTCTAATTTATTTATGGTCTACAATCTCCAGCAAGGCCCAGGCCTGTTGGGCCGAGCCCTGTAAATCACTAAGAGGGAGAGGAGGAGCCAGTTTGCTCCCGATTACGTCAGTCATGTCAGACTCGTATGAGCGCCGCGGCAAATCGAACACCGAGGTACCTGGGGAGAAAAATCGCATCTTTTGCGGTTTTTTTTTTTGTGATTTTGTGACTTCTTTCGTAAGTTCACGGCTGGCCTCGTTGACCCGTGACATTCGCGAATTGTTAGCGGATCTGGGGACCTGTGATGCATGACACGCGAATTGAACGAAATGCTACAGTATACAAAACATTCACCTAATTTGAACTTGAGGCTTGTGCCCGCTGCATTGTACCCACTACAAGTTCTGACGGTGTTTTTGTTTGCATGAGGACATAGGCTAGTTCAGTATTGCGCTCAAGAATGTGGTCAAGAAGGGTCAAGAGCTGGGCTACCAGCCTGGGAATATGTGCCCTAAACGAGCGGGTAACGGCTGCAATTGCTTTCTTCCTCAACCAGAACGTCCCACAGCTCAAATATCACGTCCTGGCCCTTTGGATAGCCATATTTCTGCAACTCTCAATAGTGCGAAACCGGCAACGAAACCTTTTCAGAAGCATCCTCCAAAAATCTCCTAAACTCTGCTGGATGGCCGTTTTAGACCTCGCTACCAACTCTGCTGAAGCGTGTTTTCGTGGTGGGTAGAGGTACCTAGTGTGCTTTCTGGCACATGTTACAATGTAACACGTTTCAAAAGATATCTTAAATTCAACCTCTTCCATACCTCTTCAGCCATCCTCGCCTCTCAGCAATGTCCTCACAGCAAATACAATCTCATCCATTGACTTCGCAAATTTTTATGTGCTACACGGACACAATAAAAATAAGTAATAATTGAGATACTGTGGTAGTCTCACCACGTTGAGTCCAAACGGATTCCGTAGTCAGTCCTACCAGCACAAACCATTCATGGTAGGGGAACTTATCCACCTGATGAGTCACATGTGACGAAACTTTCTTGCACACACCAACAATGTCGTGGTCCCCGCCCCGTTTCTACAACAGCCTCTCTGTGTATCAACATCGTCCCCAACAGCTCGCTAAAGCTCGCCCACTTTCTCAAAAACAGCCCCAACATCCCCACCACCACAGTCACTCCGCAGTCAATCAGACCTCACCAACATCCTTGCAGTGGTCTCGATGGACTGCATATCCAACGGAATGTGCAGGGAATTCCGGCCCTCAACACAATTGATGATGTACCACTCACTGGGTTAGTTTGTGCTCTCATCTCGACCTGTGAATGCAGGGGGCAGGGAGGGGGGAACCCGTCTTCGTTTCTAGCACAGAGACAGAGGGTTCCGGTGTACAAACTGGAACCGGAACAGGGGGTGTGTCTTTCACTTCAACTGCAGAATCAGATATATTGGCAATCTCTTCATACAAACAGGAGTAGTGATTGGTGGACACAACCGGGGGCACACTGCTCACTCCATCATCTGGAGTAGGAGAAATACTCTGGGTGGATGCACAGCGCTTCTTGGAACTGGTATGCGAGCTTTCAGCAGCAACATCAAATCCAAATTAGCAAGAGCTTACTGAGTTTTGTACGCAGAGGTGGTCGGTGGGCATGGGCCCGCAACGGCATTGAATGGAGATGTAGGTCTGATGATGCAAAATTAAGAAACAATTGTTTCAAAGCGAAAGGGTGAGCTTACTGCACAACTGGATTACCTAAGTAGAATAGCCGCACCGGTGTTGTGAACAGGTGTAACAACAGAGGTGAAAAGAGAGCTGATGGCAGCATATTTCCTGCGTCTAGCTGGAGTTGCGGGACCTTCAGGCGAGTCAGTGATGGTCGATGTATCGGCACCCGATTGAGAAAAACATGTTGAATCACAACCCACAGAAGACCCAAATCAGAAAAGCTGTTGCAGATGCCAAAGAACTGGGTGCAGCTCAGAGTGCGAGGAGCTGGAACGTTGAGCCAGCGATGGGTCGCATGGAAGACACATCTGATGAGGTGTCAAAGGGATGAAAGACAAATAGTATTGCGACAAACTGAATGACCGAGGACTTCGGCAAACCATTCACATACTCGGAAATCGAAATGATGAACACCTTTGAGCCATTGGGAAAAACCTGGGCCGTGTGGTTGTGAGGGATGTGCCTGACGCCATGCCCAAAGGTCGGACATTCCGGGATGGTGTTCTACTGAGTATTGTAGTGACCTTGAAATTAAAACAGACCTTGTATTCATCGCTATTACAGCTAAAGTCGGAACCGAAGGCGCGACCAAATTTTTTCTGTTTTGGAATGTTTTCAGAGAATTGTAAATATCTCAGTCAGTTCTGCACCGATTTGCATAAAAACTAGATAGATTTACTCAGCCAATTCATGCGCAATTAGTGACAGAGAGGAATTTTTGAAAATATCATGTATTAGGTAATCTGTGTTTTCGGAGCATTTTCACGCCAAATACCGTTTTTGCATGCCTAGAACATGTTGCAGGGGCCTAATATTTTGCAGGCAACAGTGTATGTAACTAGGCAAGGAGGTGACAGAGCCAAAAGCACACAAAATATTCAGATAAGTGTGATTCTCACAGGATCTTCAGATGCAAGAAAATGCTGATTGTCTCCAATGCAGCTGGAAGAACGGTAATAAAGTTATATGTATTTTTGGCTCTGTCACATCCTTTCCCCAGTATGAATATTGCTCCTCACAAAGTATTGGGCCTCTGCAACCTGTTCTAGGCATGCAAAAACAGTATTTGGCATGAAAATGCTCCGAAAACACAGATTACCTAATACATGATATTTTCAAAAATTCCTCTCTATCACTAATTGCGCATGAATTGGCTGAGTAAATCTATCTAGTTTTTATGCAAATCGGTGCAGAACTGACTGAGATATTTACAATTCTCTGAAAACATTCCAAAACAGAAAAAATTTGGTCGCGCCTTCGGTTCCGACTTTAGCTGTAATATCACCCGGAATGGCAGAGATATAAAGAGCATTGAGTTCAACTGGTTTTCCTGCAGGGGAATAGACTTTGGTGACAGCAAAAATCATGGTGCTGTCAGGAAACCGCACATCTCCTGCAGCCGAATAGATGTGAAGCGTGGTGGTAACATTGACATTATCCGACAACTTCAGTGAAGTCGTGTAGTGACAATGGTGGATCGGTTAAGTCGCGCCAGGCAGCTGAGTGGGAACACAATGACCAGCAGCAAGAGCAAAGAATCTGAAAGAATTGAAGGAGGACATGATGACAAGACAACAACTGATCTTTGAGCCATTCACTACATATAGTGGAACCATGGAGGTAGGATTTGAGTCTTGAGAAAAACCAGGGCTGATTGGGAAAAGAAGTTGCTGAGTAGAGAGACGGAGTGCCCAAAGTCAACGTAAATGACAGCCAAAAATAATTCGAAGCATCCAGCTATATGGCTTGCTGGCAAGGCTCAGACAACCGAAAATGGTTAGTGTGAGAAGCAAAGTGTATTGGCAGCAGCGGCGGATAAAGGGCAAGTCTCACAGAGGGAACCGGATTGATGAATTGATGGCAAACATAAACATTGTGACTCAATAGATCTTGTTAAAGTATACGAGTAATTTCAAACACATCCAGGAGGCTTGACCGAGCTGCGGATGATTGCATGTCGGAATTTCAAACACGGATGGTTCCTAGATTTCTACCATTGTTCGCAACTCATTCTTGAACCCAGTGTTACCCAACAAGACAGATCCGGCATTCACATGGATTAGAACAGTTGAGATGAAGCAGTCAAACTGCAGTGATGTTGCAAGAGTGAATACTTATTGACTCTTGGTGAAGTTTCCTGACGAGGAAATCTTTATCTCTACATTTCGTGGGTGGAATGGTGGGTTTCTGGGGTGTTTAAATGAGAGCATCAAAATCTGATGGCACATTATGTACTGTTTCAGTGATAATCGAGGGGTTCCTGCTTGTTGCAACAGAGTTTGGATCAATGCTTGTACCGTTACTGACCTCCTCTTCACCCTCTCGAACCCATTCACACATCGGAGATCCATTTTCATACTGAACAGTTTGTCTGTGAGCTTGGGCATCTTTACCGCAGTGTTGGCCATACATCTCATGGTGGGGACTCTTTCAAATCAGATTTATCCATCAGAACCCTCCATGCAGCTGAAGAGCATACTATCGCCATTCACCATCAACACCACAGAGAGTAATTATAAATGTTCTTGCTAACAAGAGTTGCACACCTTCATCGCAACACAACACTTGCCTATATCGTTCTCAAGATGCAGAACCTGGTTTGCAGATGGTTCTTTTGCTGCGCATTGCCACTGTTTTCCCCTAATTCAAGCTGTCACTACTGCTGGTTTACGTCATCACAATCAAGACCGTCAAGACCAAACTGGTCGTGCTTGACATAATCTTTTCTGTACAGTGGGCAAAGTGATCTTTGTCTTCCCCTGGAAGCAACTTTGTTGTTCTCAGGGCTGATTGTTGTGCACAGTGGTTTTCCTGAACTCTTTGATAACCTGTAAGCAATATTGTCTGATATACATGTTGTTTTCTTCTAACACAATTCGTTAATCAAGAGCTATATCTCAGCCCTGTTCCTGTGGAAGATATGTTCCTAAAGGCGGTCAAGATTGTCACCCATTCAAATGATCCAAAACGTGAGTGACTACGAGGAAATCTTGTTACAGCTGTTTGCGGAACTTAGGGTGCGGGCTGTTTTTTTCTCATTTCACGGATTTTCAGCATGCCGCCCGCCCTGAGCTCAATTCTGATCGGATCGCCTTGAGAGTAGATGTGTTGGAATCACATTGAGAATCTGCAGTAAATGCAATACCTGTATTTTTGATGCCATCAGACAATGAAATTTCTGAGGAAAAATCTGTGTTTCCAGCGAGTAGGGTTGGACACGGGTCAACCCGCGGGTACCACAGCACCAGCCCGTACCCGTACCTGCATAATCCGTACCTGGTACGGGTCGGGTCCAAAACCCGTACGGGTCTACCTGCGGGTGGCTAATTACCCATGGGTTTGCAAATCCATGTGCAGGTCACCGATTATTTGGGTGTTAAAATTGTCTCCTAAAACTCAAAATCAGTGCAAAAGGTGTCTGGATCGGAGACACACCCTCAATGAAGCTCTGCATCCAGATTTATGAATTAACATTGAATGTTGCTGTGAACTAGTCAGTTGTTCGAAAAATAACAAAGTAAAAGGTGCGTACAGTATACTGACATGTTTTAGCTGCTACAAGTTGACTTAGACCTGCATACTTCCGTCAAATCTACCACCATTTCTTGATCAACTCAGGCCTCAAGCTGGACCCTGCTGGACCCGTAAAGACCCGCGGGTTTGAGAATTGGGTACACAGAAATGGTACGGGTTGAGAAATGCCAACCCGTGCCCGTACCCGCGAATACCCGTGGGCCAAACCCGCGGGTAGACCCGGTACCCGTGTCCAACCCTACCAGCGAGTCACCTGTGGCACTCAAAGTACAGCTCGGATTAACCTAGTTTTGGATATGTTGTGTGCATACATACACCTTAGTCAATGGGAACTTTGGTTTGATAATATTCAGAATAACTGTAATCCATTGTGCACTTTGTAGAAATGGACATTCTCATTCTCCTCCTTTAAAAAATAGAGCACTGAAAGCGGCTTTGGCTATTGGCACACGCAAAATTACCGTGGTTGACTCGAGTATATGTATACACACAGCATATCCAAAAACTAGGTTAATCTGAGATGTACTTCGAGTGCTACAGGTGATTCGCTGAAAACACAGATTTTTCAACAGAAATTTCATTGTCTGATGGCATCAAAAATACCGGTATTGCATTGACTGCGGATTTTCAATGTGATTCTAACGCACCTACTGTCAAGGCGATCCGATCAGAATTGAGCCCAGGGCAGGCGACTCGATGAAAATCCGTGAAATGAGAAAAAAACGGCCCGTGCCCTAAGTTCCGCAAATGGCTGTAATCCAGTCATGCATAGACAAACCAACAGAATCTTACACGCGCAGATGGCAAAGACTGTTCTCGATTACGACCACCAACTTCGTCTTTTTTAGGAGTCCACTATTTTTCATTCCCCTTGCGGAGTCTCTTTGACTTAACAAATGTCAGTGATTTTCAGTGTCATCCAGATTATTAACCTGTTTGCGCAACAGCCATATGAGCCCATCTGATTGCTTATTTGCAGTGCGCAGCATATGGCTAATGGCTTCAAAATCTAGGGTGAACCAGAGTCAATTTGATTCTCAAATGACGCCAATTTCATGAGTTCACACACATCTTGCTCTGGGGTCTATGTTCAGCCGCAAGAGAGTTGCAACTCCCTTGATATTATTAGTTTTGGACCCAAATCGGTCCTTTCAGGGATTGGACAGTACTTGCAGACCACAAGTGGTCTGTATCACCTGTAAGCAATACAATATGAGCCATACCTCAGCTATTTGTGCTCTGCAAAAAAGGCATCAGATGGCTCATATGGCTTGTGCGCAAACTCTCTATTACCATTTTCGTCCGTCGGCAATAACTCGGTACTATACACGAGCTTTCAAATGGCTAACGTGTCCGTGAGCATTACCCTCAAATGGTCTACATGGTAAGTTTTCAACCACGTACGTCATTCGCAGACGCTACGGAGCAAATCAACTACAGTAATGAGATTCCTTCAACAGTCCCGATGGTATTTGTGGAGTGACAGACGGACACAACTGTCTCTGCCTCTGATTCCATGATCAAAGATGATCCCAGACCCTGCCAAGCCATATAGATTCAAATTAATCAATTGGTAAACAGTACTGCCGCCCAATATGCGAAGGCCCCATCCCGCAAGTAAAATAGCTCGTATAAACATCTGATCCGGATGACACTCCGCCTGCGGGTGAGCGCTGACACAGCGGACAATGAAACAACACCTTCCCGTTGGGCTACAACACCACTTCCATTACGTCTATTGACAAGTTTGTGATCTCTCTATACATTTTGATTGATATCTCTATATAAATGTATTGACTCTTTACTTCTTCTTTATACAAACTTTCGACAACTTTCCTCTCTCAACAAACTTTTTTGTGGGGTCGAATTTTTTTCTCTCTCTCAATTCAAGTCGAAAAGACAGGTTACACGTAATCCTTGGTGATAACAAATAGTCTCCTCCAACCCTGATCATAGAACCCTTCGCGAATAGGGAGAATGGCATCCTTTGCGGTGGTGGTACAAGTGACCCTCTGAGAGCCTGCTGCCTCGGCTTCGCTACCTTCCTCATCGTCCACATCCTTGTTGTTGTTGTTGTTGTTGTTGTCCGGCTTGGTCTTCACAGGCGGCAGGGACCGTGGCGAAGGCGATCCTGCTGCTGATACAGCTTCTTTGTTAGGTTTGGGCTGGTGTTGAAGGACTCCCAGAGGGTCTGGCTCCTTGTTCTGGAATAGGGATAGCGGGCAAGTATAATGGTGAACAGCAAAGACAAAACACGTGAATAGTGAAGACAAACCTTAGCCCGGGCCTTCCTTTTCTTGGAAGCCTGATACGTATGATATGGATGGTTTCAAGAGAGGAGAACACACTCACAGGTTTATCCATCGGTTTCTCCTTCGCTTTAGATTTAGCCTTGACGGGAGATTGGTCGTCTTCTTGAGCTGCGGCCTGACCCTTCCAAAATATAATGAGTGGCAGCCAAGGAAAAAGGAATACAGGCACACTGTCCTGGCTCGTTTGACCTTTGGGGCAGGTGGTGCATCGTTGTCTTCCTCGTCGTCCGGAATGGTACGCTTGGTCTTCTTCTGGGGCTTCTCGGTTATGGCATTCATTGAGCGCGTCGGGGATACGTCGAGCGCGTCGTGGGGCGTCAGGATGGTGATAGTAAAAGGAAGAGAGAGGTCGCAAAATTTTCACCTTCGATCTCACGTGCAAGCGGCGATCCGCCTCAAGCGAACTCGATCAAAAGAGGTACATTCCCAAAATAACTATCTGTCGCGTTTGCCAGAATGTGTCGCACATCAGTCCATCTGCCTCACATTATATCTATCTGCCTCACATCAAAATCTATCTGGGCCGCCGTCTTCTATATCCTTATTTCTTTTATGACTCCGCAGTGATTACGCTCCCGCAGTCTCTCGCAATTCGACAAACGAAATAAACTCCGTTGGGAATATTGAGAATGTCATCTGTGTGTCTTGGCTGTCGCAGCCACATTGACTAGTAATCTTTTTATGTAGGCTTAAAGCCGAGTTAAATCCAGGACTCGACAAAGTTAAACATCTTGCTCACAAATACAAGAACGAGATGTCTCGCGCATTTTTGTTCCGGGATGGTTTAGCAGCGAGAGCATAAGAAGAAAGTGAGAGCTGGGCCAACTAGATGCACAAACACCTGCACAGCCGGGAATCGTTGTGGATGCGCAGCGCCGATCGATGCCAGGAAACGTAACGCTTACTCGGTTTAATCTTGTAGTACGATCTTAATCACGCCAGCCATGGCCGACGTAGGCCGACGTATAAAGCTTGAGTCAGACAGGTGTGCTAACTCAAGAGGCATTTTTGCTTTCCCGTCAGGTTCCCTCACCAGCACCCCCGAAATGCGTTTCACACCCCTCGTCGCTGCCTCGGCCGCTGCTGCAGTCGCCTCCGCTCAGAACCAGGTATGCCCTCGATGCGGGAGCTGTTATAAATTTCTCTGACCTGTACATTGTCGTAGACCACGACAGTCGAGGTCGGTGGGACCTCAGGCACCACCGGCGGTCCCCTGCAGTTCATCCCCAACACGATCACTGCGCCAAACGGCACCGTTGTTACGTTCAAGTTCAGCGGAATGTACGGCCGATAATGCTTTCTTCTCAACCATCCTCTGACGCTTGTGGTACAGTCCCGGAAACCACTCCGTCACTCAGTCCTCCTTCGATTCGCCGTGTCAGCCTCTCGAGGGCGGGTTCGACTCTGGTTGGGTTGAGATCCTGAGGAACTCGACGGACGGGACGCTGCCCGAATGGAGTGTTACTATCACCAACGACCAGACCCGTAAGTTTTTCTTCGCCCTGCTCTTGAGTTGCTCAGAAGTAATTGACGTTCGGCGCGAACAGCCATTTGGTTCTACTGCAAACAGCTTAAGCCGGTGCAACATTGCACGAGCGGTAGGCAACCAATCTTGGCGACGATAATGATAATTGTCTCATTTGCCGTGAAGGAATGCTTGGCGCAATCAACGTGAAGCCCGGAGAGAAGAGCTTCTCCGCGTTCCAGGCAGTGGCTGCTGCCGCCACTTCTGTTGCCCCCGGCGTAAGTCTACGCCGTTTAGGTTGAGAATTCACAAGTAAATCTCTCTGCTTTATGTAGCAAGCGCAGGGCGGGCTCGTCGGCGTCGGCGCGTCTGCGTCTGAGGAACCGGTTGTTCCTAGCGCGTTTGCGACGCTTTTTCGCGGGGCAAGCGCAACCGCGACCGCCCCGGCTGGAAGCCACAGCGGTAGCGC
The DNA here is from genome assembly GCA_029378375.1 of Mycena olivaceomarginata. Lineage (NCBI taxonomy): Eukaryota > Fungi > Basidiomycota > Agaricomycetes > Agaricales > Mycenaceae > Mycena > Mycena olivaceomarginata. The sequence continues at coordinate 17,918 of JARKIC010001973.1, read as the reverse complement.
GAGCGGCAGCGGAAGCGGAGGCGCAGGTGAGCCCACCGGCTCCGGAAAACCCAGCGGCGCTGTGGCAGTTGGATCCCCCCAACTTGAACCTGCTCGCAATCGTCGGTGGGATACTCATGGGTGCGGCGATGGTGCTTTAGAATACTTAGACAGACTGCGCTCAATGCATCGGAATATCTCATTTTCTTCACTACCCTCCGTAAGTACTGTGATTGCTGGCTATCGAAGGTGGCATTTGGGTAGCATTTTTCTCTCTCACATACCGTCGGTATACACTTTTGGGATGAAATTCTAGGTGGGGTCAACCAAGCCCCGGTAATCGAATGAATTGAACACGTAAAACCAGCGGCGAATTTATGCTTCAGATCGATTTCTGCGGGAATAGAAACAGCTCACTGTCAAGAATTCAACTCCGAAAACCGCAAAGAAAGAAGGTGCGGCTGTTGAAATAAGCAGTATATCTCCGGGTCTAGTTGAATTGAACATTTTCATCCTAGTAGTCCAACGTGGCTTTCGCAGATCCATGGTCTAATTTATCGAGCGCAGGTCGCCACTTTCCAATGATCCTTCTGCTATTGCTTCAAGCTTCCAGTCCAAACTTGGGTGATATCGACGGACCTGCCAGTTCGAGGGAGGTACTTTGCGCAATAATTTTATTGGAACATGAATCAAAAGAAGGGATTCTGCAACTAATGCCCAGGCCACATCGAAAAGAGCGGTACCTGCATGCGATAGGCGCAATGTATAACCTTTGCAGGATTGGGTATTTTGTTCGGGGGATCATCGAGATCAATCAGTTCAGGTGCAAGACTGAAAGCAGTGTTCAATGTGAAGGAAACTTAAATCTCTTGCCCATGCGGGCTTGGAGGTGGAGAAATAGAAAGCCGAGATGCCGGATTGAAAGCGGTGCGTTACAGTTTATCACCCGCTTGGGCCGACAAGTTGTGAGCTCAGCCTGAGCGGAAGGCAGGCAAGCGATGCTCAGACATGTACATGACTTGCTTCTGCCTCATTGATCCTGACTTTGCCCGTGTGAGGCCGAAAGATCACGATCTGATGACACGGCGGCGGCGGTCCACCGAGTTGGCACCGACTCGTTATTCCCCAGCCCTTGCATACGGGTTCGGCAGCTCGCATCCCGACTTTGCTCGGCACAATCATGGCCAGTGTGAAAAATAGTGGAAGATGTCGGCCAGATTTGGGAGTAATACCGGGGCATAATTATGCACCATTTTCTCCCAAAAAAATTCACCACCCTCAAAAAGAATTCACAACCCACATCAGATTACAAAAAATTATACAGCACCGGAATACAATGAAAAATTCACTGCTGCACCCTCAGTTCAAATTGTGCACAGGTTCTGCAAAGGTCTAAATAAACACACAGGTGGGGTTGTACCTTTTTTTCACACCTTACCTGCAGCAATAAAACACAGGTTGTGCAACACAAGATTTACACTGCCAGTTGTTCAGTGTGCAAGAGATCACGGCTCATCAGCCCGCCACTGCCGCCTGTTTGATAGATGCCAATCAATGAGGAGGAGGAGGATAGATTATACTGGTGTGGTCCCACAATTGGAACTACTGATGTTGGAAACTGGCTCAAGAGCCTCATAAGTCAGTATAAATCCAAACCGCCAGTCCAATTATGTTTGACGATCTATTGCAACTCTGACTCGCACTTATGGAATCCTGAACAGGCCACTATACAGCTGCAAATATTGATGGGCAATGTTCATTTTGGTGCAATGTGTGTGAAGCTGAGAGATAAACATCGTGATCTAAACCAAGATTAAACCAGTATCTGAAAGAATGGGCAGAGGAACGGCCAAGCCTCATGTTGATGCTCTGCAGTCTCTGGTTGGAGAATTCCTCCATGATATTTGAATGTCTTGACTAAGAAGCCTTCGGGTTTGACACACAGTTGTGAGATCAACTGTCATTTACAGCAACATATCTTACCTGGAATCCAGACAAACCAGGAAAATGGAATAGATACTAGTAGAAGGGAAATAGTTTAAATGCAGCACATGGGGTTCCAACAGGTATAACTTTGCCCACAGCGCTGATTTGAGATACCTCTGCCATAAATTAATAGGTGGTGTCTTTATCTCTGCGACCTTTCAACCAGTTAATTTTTTTCATACTTGACTTTAGGCTGTGAAAAAGGAACAAGCGACAGAAGTTGTGTATATTTAGTATAATTTGGGGTAGTGTGGTTTTTTATTCCACCAAGGTTGAATGTTCTTTTCTTACGGCAAGACCCCATGAAGTTTTTTTCATGGGATGATAATAGAAGGTGTGAACTTTTCAACGAGGTTTGTTGAGGCGGTGAGTATTTTTTTGGAAATATCACAGCCGGTGCATAAAAATGCGAAGGTGTGCACCAAATAATTATGCCCCAGTATTACAGCCATAGCCAGACATATACACAACACGTTTGTGCGACCCTCGTGGTTACAAACGGATCCATCATACGGGCATGCGGCAGTTGGTCTCCTTCCTCTGCGTTCAACCCTCTATCTGTCAATATAGCGGTGGCTTAGTAAAGATCGGATTTCCTTCGCTTATGCGTAGGGCATCAAACCGTGCGTAGTACGCCCACGGGCGTAAGAATTACGCCCGTATTTGGCCCACGGGACGGCCCGACCCGTGCGTAACTTGGCATCTCGGACGCCATAGACGGGAGGGGTCCCGTGCGTATAGCCGTGAACGGGCGTAATTTACGGGTGGACGAGTGATGGCACTGTGATGCTGCAAGATCAACAAACTTTGAGTGAGTTATGGACTATATTTGAGTGAAATACCTTACCAACTGTCTGAAACAAATTTTAGGGTTCGTGAGAGCGAGTTTTCGGCAGGTCAGTGCAGCGTCGGATGGTCCCGGACACTTCCGACATGCACCTTGCAGCATGCCGAGAGCTCCCGAGACTGTGAAGAGCCACAGGGGACGACTGCCGACTCCAAGCGAGCGATTAGCGACCATCGGCAGGGGGGTCTGCAGCAAAAACTGGTTCACCAAACCTTGATCCAGGATACCCGTACATTACGCGTAAACGCACTAGTACGGGGTGCCGTATTAGGCCCTACCCCGTACCGTGACCCGTCCCGTCTGGAGGTCGCCCAGAATCTTAGACGGGACGGGGGCGTAACCGTAATTACGCCCCCGTAAACCCGTAAGGTTACGGGGACGGTTTGACGCCCTACTTATGCGGCATACTGTACTATTTCGACCGTAGGTTCAGGTCACAGGTCACAGGCACCCATGAACTGAACCTATTTAATTTTGGTCACTAGTCACTAGAGGGTCTGAACTAGCGCACATTTGGGTCACGCAGGATGTAAAAAATCAAAAAAAATCTTCCTTCCCCGTGTTTGTGCGAGGCAAGGAACTGTGTTCCACTCCCTCGCTGAGTCACTACTCTCTACAACACAGCAGATGAAGTATATTAATCACTTTCATTCGGTAGCTACTCAATCAATGAATCAAGTCAGAGTCCTCCCTCTGAAAGAAGATCTGAGATGAATGTTTTGACAATTGAACTATAAAAATAGAGGTCACAGGTCCTGGCCGACCTGAACCATCAAAAAGTTGAACCTAAGTGGTCACAGGTCACATAGGCTGAACCTACGGTCGAAATAGTACAGTATCCCCGGGACCCCGTAGAGGTCTGACTCGTCGGGCCCGGTGTTACGTCAAGATTCCTGTATAAAAACAAGCTCATTACCAAGAGACATCCTATAAATTTCCGTGACCTACCCCCCGACTGACTCAGATCGTGGACTCCCTCCACTATGACCGACATCCACTCGAAGCAGCTTGAAACCGCTCATGCATTCTTGAAGCACTTTAGTGCCCTCGACTTGACATCTGTGGCGGACCTTTTGTCTCCCGACTTCCAGCACTACCTCTCACCCTCGAGCATATCTCCTCCGGATGGCAAGGAGTGGAGAGGGAAGGGAGATTATATAGTGGCCGTGAAATCCTTCTTTCCCGAAGTTGTAGAACAATTCAAGGTAGGGGATCCCGATCTCCTTTAATCTCGCGGGGATTGAAGGTCCGTTCACAGTTCTTGACTCCGCTCGATGTGATCCATGGTTCGAATACAGTCGTATTTCATGTCGGTGCAGATTTTTGGCAAGTGGCCACTGTCATTGACGATTTTCGTAGGTCAAGTCAGATGGTATCGTCAAGAAGTCCGGTAACAGGTATAACAACGAGTACATGTTGACCTTCAATTTCGATGGGGAGAAGATCGTCAAGATGAACGAGTTCATGGATTCGAAATATTTCTCGCCGTTTTTGGTGGCCCTCGGGGAATAGTGCGTGAATTCAGTCTACAACCGACTTTGTATTACTGACAACGCGATGAGGTCCTCTTAAATTCATATTACTGGCCTCTTAATCCATATGATGTCCTCGAATGCCTTTTCACAATAAGTTCTCTAGCACTTCGAATGACTCTGATCAGGTTCAATCATCATAATAGTATATCAATCACTTCCGTGATGCCTTCACTCTCACGCAACGTGCGCCTCAGTCTCGATTTTAGCATTGGGAGGATGGCAAAGCCCTTCGATATCACCCCGGTGACCGTGAATCCTGCATCGCTTCGCCTGGGGATCTTTGACATGGGCGACCAAAAGGTCACCGCTCTTCGCACTATTTTGTTTTCCCTTGCCGGGACTGAAAACAGGCACCATGGGCGAGCGCAGTGGATGAAGAAGCGCGGAACATAGCCCAGAAGGGACATCGGAGAGGGCATAACCTTGTAGCCAAGCGCTTGAGGAAGAAACTTGAGTTGTGCGGAGCGGGAGAAACCAGAACAGAGAAGGATCCGGATACGAGCTAGAAACGATAAAGTGTCTGTTCAGAGAGACTGGTATTTTGACATTGATTACCCGCGACCGAGCGTGGAGAATTATTTTGGGCCAGCAAATATTGATTATATTCCGAAGACCATCCCGACAGAAGTCGATCGACATTCGTAGTCTGAATGAGCACCCTAAAACCAGCTTTGCTTTTGAATAAAAGACGCTGGATCATAGCATTTATAGCAATTGACTTGCCATAAAAGGACATTTCGCAAAGAGACCAGCTTTGCGTGTTAGATTGCATGTGTCAGAAAAGTAAATACGGAGTATCGGGATATGGGTGCTATGGTAGGATAGGCGCTCGCTGCGCCCCCACATCCACAAGGACGATCGTTCTCGACAACCACAAGCGGAATCCAGCATAGCGGACAGTACGCACACTAACCACTACACCCGCCGCCCGTTGCAGATGGTCCACACGTCCCCCGCACGACTGCCTAGCTCTCCCCCGTGCCCCGCCTCCCGCCTCCGGGCTGGCTCTAACTGATCGAATTGTAGCCAGACCGTTTGAGCCTGCATCCGCACCACAATCCGGAGCAGCGCCCACCAAGGAAAACGTAAAGCCCCTTGTGCCCCGCCTCGCTATCGGTGCTCCTGAGATTCCCGAGGCGGAAAATTAGGTCCGGCAGTCGTGCGTACTCAGATCTTCCTCGTCGCGCGCACGGCGGTCGAGTGGTGACCCGCCGATGCATGCAGCGCCGAAGGGTCGGGCGATGCGTATGTGCCGCGCCGACCACCCCATCCATCTCCTCGACACCGCGCGCGCCCTCCGCGTCCAGACCATCGATCGCGGGGAGCGCGCTAGGCCTCGCACTCCTCCAGTACGTCGAGCTCCAAATGAAAAAGATGCATTCCGAAAGGCACCTCCACCGCACATCGCGGCCCATCGGCGCTCGCCGCTGCTTCCCAAAGCATGAAAGGCGCGGTCTACAGTCCCGCGCACGTCCAGGGCATCGCCGATGGTGGGCGATATGCCTCGGAGATGGAGCAGGGCACGCGCCGGCGCATCGAATAAACACCATGTGCGTCCTCCGCGTCTCAGAGCATTGACTGCGGGAAGCACGCCGGACGCCGCACTCTCCCGACAGGTCACCATCCACGGGAAGGACTAGGATCCAATTGGGAACGAACGACATACCTCTAGAGTAGGCAGCGTGTCACCGAGCGGTCGGAAAGTCTCGCATTCCTACGGGCGTGGTCAGCGAGTGATAATGAGGTGAAGGGAGGGAGGACAGGTACAAGCGGCGGCAGATGGGCCCTTCGCCCATCCTCCACTGCGCGACATGAGACGCCGCCGCCCACCGACGCTCGCAACAACCTCCAAAATCGCGGTGCCGAGTCCTATGGAGGGACTGCTTGTCCCCGATAGTGGGCGATAAGGTTTCCATCTGCGCTGCATGCGACGACGAGGAGATGCGTGCGCGCCGTTACAACAGATGCGTTCCTAGGACTCTAGGATCGGACAGAGATGATGTACATGCAGCTTCCGTGCCCATCGACACACTGGACTGCACCACCCGTACGGTGTGCTGCGGCCACGCCGGTGCCAACCGCGGCGACAAGCCTGCCCATGTCCCACGTCCAAAGAAAGGAACAAGAAAGATAAAGGACCTATGGATGTACCATGTAACCGATCTCCAAAATTCTTCCCTAGCACCCGCATTGCAGTCCACCTCCAATAAGAATATACGAGCGGTCGCGCAGCGCACCGTCGCCGGCGGTCAGACGGAAGGAAACCGCCGTCAATTGAAGCTCGAGGCTGTTCTAGATAGTCGTGCTGGGGGATGTATCAGTGACGATGCGAGGAAATTGCGAGAAAAGGAAAGGAACAGAGGGGTGAGAGATGGGCACGGCGTAAAGACCGAGAGCACCGCACCCTCCGGGCGAGAGATGCCGATAAGAAGAGCACGCCATGTGCTGTAGCTCATTCTCGGTTCGAGTCATCCAGACGTATGCTGTGAGCATATTGACACTCGGCGTCTGGAGCCATTCTAGAAAGCATTTGAGAAATACTCACAGAATCTACCGCGTTTCTACCGCGTTTCCGAAGGCGTAGACATTGAGTTCGCTAAATTTAACGTTTGGGCGGTTCGTTTTTGTGTAAAGCAGAGTATAGAATCGAGCGAAGGGAAAGGCTTTTCGTTTGGTGATGAGCGTTAACAGTCCAAACTCCGCTCGGCTTGTTCCGACTCGCTTACTGTCTTGCGACCATCATGTCAAATCGACAAGTTCCTTGCCGCTCTTTCTACCTTATCGGTTGGATTCTTTCTCGGGATGTTCTGTGCTTGTATCTCAAGTTGATCTCAAGGGTCGGTTGGTTAGCCCACAGAATTCAATTTTGCCTAGGCGGCTGGTGAACGCCGAGGGGCGAGACAATTGCATCTACTTCAAGCATAGGACTCCTTCCGAATTCCAAATCCTATCGGTCTCTGGAGTACCCATTCAGTCTTCTGTTTCGAATAAATTCCCGTGACGAAGGTTTGGGACATCTGCTTATCTGGTTCCAGGCGTTTTCTGCCGTTCTAAGTACTGTAGCTACATCAGCAATCCCTGGGTCCTCTACGTAGCGCTACATCGAGCTTTAGTGGCTGTAGTGGTAATTACGCGTAAACGGACGCCCCAACCCGTGCCGTAACCGTAAACCCGTACGGGGACGGAATGGCTGCTCTGCCTTTGGGTTGTGGATCAGCCTCGCGATTTGGGCTTCTGGCGCGCAATTTCTCTCTGTGGTCATTGCTCGGGACGTTTCTGGGAGGAGTTTTCTCAGCCTCTCCACACTCGGTGTATTGACACTCGCTGTGGCTGTCGCGGCTACATGTCACGCTGCCATTAGACACACTTGTCCTGTCGCTTCGTCGGCTTGCGTGTCCCCGGGCACGTATGCCTACGTCTCCGGCTTCCCTCTGCGCTGCTATTGCTATCTCTCTCCACAGGAGAGGTCGAGCTCTTGCTGCGGGCGAGTGTCGTGCATAGATCCAATCCATCCTTCTCCTTGGGAGCTCCCTCGCGGTGCTTCTGCTTCTGTTTTGCGCCCATGTCTATACCTCTAGACGTAGGCTGGGTTTACTTTCGCTCGCTCGGGTTTCCGCCTAGGCTGCGGTGGCGAAGTCGGAAGGCGGGCGAGTCGTGTCTTGCCTCGTCTGCATTTTTCTTCGCATTTTTTCTTGAAATTCTGGGCCTCCTCCTACTTTTGCTCTCCTCTCTTCGGCTGGGGTGGCTTCGAGTTAGAGTCTCACGTTGGGATAGGATTGAAATCCTCGCGTTGCGCGCGCGCGTGGTGGCAATTGCATGCCTTCTCTTGTCCCGACTCGCTCCTCAGCTTATTGACGAAGGATGGTGGGAGAAGGGGCGCCACTGGGCGGAGGATATACTATCTCTCGCGCTCGCCCCCTTCCTTTCATTCCTTCCCACTTCCCTCTTGTCTTTCCCTCATTTCCTGCTCCTTACTTCCTCCGCCGCTGACTACTCTCTTTCTCATCCAGGCGCCTCTTCTCTCATCGCAGCATACCTCCGTATGCGGGTCATCCTTCGCAAACCAGGGGCCCGGTGGGCTTGCGTCTTTTCGCTCTCGCTTTCTTTGGTTCTTCGTCGGCTTGATGTTCTTGGCTTTGTGTTTTCGGACGCTGGCTCGGGGCTGGGCGCCCGCTGCACATTCGTGCACTTCATGTGCCGGAGGGTCCTGGATCGTGTCGTGCGCTGGCCCTCCCCGTCTTGTCATCGTTATCTCTGTCACTCGTTATCTAAGAGGGCAGGGGCGTGAGTGGGAGATGGAACAGCAGGAGAAGCAGGAGCCAGAGCCGGACCACACCACGCTCATGGCTCATGAGCTGGCTTTTTTCTTTTTCCTTTCCTCTTCTCCCGGAGGGGTACTGTTATCGGCAGTGGAGTGGAGTGAGTCAGGCGTGTATCGAGAGTGGGGTGGGACGTGCTCGTACCGGCTCGTGCTCGAACGTGTATCGGCAGTGGGGTGGGGACGTGTCGTGCGTGCGCATCGTGCGCATCCCCGAATACGTATCGTGTCGTGCCCTCCGACGTGCCTGCATCTTGCGCTTCCGTTATAGCTCTGTGCGGCGGATGCTGTGTGCTGCAGGTAGAGTGGAGTGGGCGGGAGGGGGTTGGATGTGTGAGGATTGCGTGCACTGGCCACCTATCCAGTCGGGCATGGGATGCGCGGCCTCTTCCTTCTCTGAGAGCGCGCAGTGCGTTGCTCATCCACTGTGCTTTGGCCTGCTTTCTTGGGGAGAGGAAGGCGGGGAGGGAGGGGCCGAAGGACAGATGGGGCATGACTGTACATCCGGGCTTTGGACGTTGGGCGAGGAGAGAAGAGGGTGAGGGTGTAAGCTGCAGATTGTGGTCACTCCCGCGCTGCTCAAGGAGGCGTTCCTGTGGGGGCGGGGGATGGATGTGGTTTCTGAGCTACTCTTATGATCCGGTAGCGCCGCTTGTGGAGCCCGCGCTCGAGGCCTACGAGCACGGGAAGGGAAGAGCGAAGGAGGCGACGGCGACGACTGCGGATCGGATTTGGCGCGGGTGGGGCGGAGGAGCGCGTGGCTGCCGCAGTGAGGGATGAACACGTCGCTGATGATGGAGGTACAGGCCTAGGCCTAGAATTCCCGAGTGACACTTGATTCTGATGTATACGCACGGGGTGTCGCTGACTGCGTTTCCCTCTGTCTTTTCTTTCCTCTAGTAGTATTATTTATCTGTCAAAAAATCAATTCATCTGTAGACTTCTCTTTCTTCAACTCGTATGTGACTGAGCCGAGAATCTACTGAAGAACTTGAAGTGAGAGTCGGAGAGCATCGGATGAATTCGGGTGCACCGGATTGATTCGGTGAAATGTTGCTTCCCTCTCGACGTCCGGGGTGGCTAACTGAACGGACTGGCCACACTGCTGCTCCTCGTCTGATTCTCTGTGCAGATGTTATTTACCACCCACCGTGTCTTTCCCTGTGCTTGTCGACGTCTCTACAAACTACCAAGGTACGAGGTTCAACCGTTTGTAGTGTCTGTCTACGAGAGACTACGACGTCTCCAAGGCCCGAAATTGGCAGTTTGGGGCTGACTTGAATACTTCCAAGACCTCGCCATCAAGCTCTATCAAGCTCGTTACAATCTCGCGAGTCGTTTTGGACTATATGGTGTCTTGACTTTCAAGACTGCTGCAAGTCCTATCCAACTCTAATCGGATCTAAGCTCCAAAATCTTCCCTTCTTCCTGTCGACTGACAACAACATGACGGCACGGACAAGAATTGTGGCGCTCTTGAAATTATCGAAGGCAACGTCGAGATCACTATTCCTCCATTTTTCTTGTAGTGTCGATTCGGGTGTGTTCGTTTCAATCGTCAATCAATTGAATCAGTGTTGAAATTCAAGGCCAGAGACTACAATGATAGCAGTGAACCCGTTGCAAACACGCGGGGAATTCTTTGCTATCTAAACTACATATATATTACTTTGCTGTAATTAAGGTACGAATTAAGTCTGTCAGGTACAGGTACGGACGCAGGAATGAACGGCGGGGACCTGGTAACAAAGTGCGCCACAGAGGCAGTGCGCGCACATAACTCGTAACTCCAACAACCGGAACTGAGATCTGGCTCAACACATTACTTATACAGGTGGGAATTTGCTACAAACAATTCTCCCAGAAGATCGGTTGAAGCACCAACTAGGCAGCCGGACGGATCGGACGACGTGACACGCCGCTTGTGCGCTGCCCTTTGACTCTGACATTCACTACTAGAATCCCGCCTCAATGCAATTCGACTCTGCAGATTATGAGGAGCCTTTAGGAAAAGCTTCCAGCCATCACTCTCCCCATATACGCCATTCTGCAGAATCCCAAAGCTCCCGTCATGGCATGCCTTCGTCCCCGTCGGCGGAACACGATCAGACAGCTCCCAACATGAGAGGCGATACCATCGGAAATGGACCTGGCCCCAGGGGTGCAGGCATTCGCGATCCCTTTCCGCATACACGATTTGGTCTGAAACAGAGTGAGCAAAAGGTTCACAGATGTGAGTGGGCTAAAACTGGCCCTTCAATAGTACTCACTCATTTAATTATCTTTAGCGCCGATGGACTACAGGGCGAAGTACACTGAGGATCCACCGTATAAAGAACTCGACAATGAAGCCCGCGTGTGGCACGTTTACAATGATGAAAGTGAGATTTTCGACAATGATATGGTGATTGAGTCAAGCGACAGTCTGGACATTCTCCTGGTTTTCGTAAGTTTCCTTTGTTTGCCTCACAAGTCATCTGTGATTCTTACCTGTGCAGGCCGGCCTCTTCTCTAGTGTGCTTACGACTTTCGTGGCACAAACATCACAGGGGCTTTCACCAGACAACACTGCTGTATCCAACTCTATCCTCCTTGAGCTCGTCTCCCTGCAGCGTGCCCAGGCCAATGGTACCTCATTTGAGTCCATCCCCCACACCGATATATCATTCACAGTGGCTCTCTCTGATGTCTGGGTGAACGGCCTTTGGTTCACAAGTCTGATGCTCAGTCTTACCACAGCTCTCCTTGCTGTACTTGCAAAGCAGTGGCTGCGGCAGTACTCTTCCTTCATCGCTGGCTCTGCCTGTGAAAGGGCAATGATTCGCCAATTTCGCTACACATCCTTTGATAAATGGGGTGTGCAGTCAATAATCGGCCTCCTTCCCGCTATCTTGCATCTGTCACTCTTCTTGTTCATGGCTGGTCTGGTGGTCTTTCTCTATGCCTTAAACCAAGTCATGGCTACAATCATGGCCTGCATTGCAGGCTGCCTCCTCGGCATCTACATCGTGACAAATGTGCTCCCAATTTTGGCCATTGGATGTCCCTATCGCACCCCCTTGACATCACTTCTCTATGCCTTCATACATGGTTCGGGAAGAGATTTTGGCATCCTCTGCTGGAGAGGCATCAGATTCATCCTGGGACCCACATACCCATTTCTATGCAACATACTACACGCTGTCGGGTTGGTGCAAACCAATACTTCTGGCCGAGTCCCACAGACTGGCCATTTGACCTATCTGAAGACAAGTTCCTTCGCCAGGCTGAGCGTACATATGTTGATGCCCACAAAAGTATGTGGACCAATTCCACACTGTCTTGGCTCGCATCCACCACATCAGACCCCTCTGCCAAAATTATATTGGTTGAGGCTTTAGGCCCAATGCACTCTCCCCTGAATGTTGAATCCCTTCGGTTTGATTTTCAGCAGCAGTGGAGGAACATTGCCCTTCCCCCCAATACCCCCTGTGACGAGATGCAGTTTGGACGGCTGATACGCTCCACGGTAATCCAGTCCGATTTATATTTCACAGACCTCCTGCTTGACTCCCTCCCACTGACAACCAATCTGGGTCAGAGATCCTGTAACCATCGCAGCATGTGGCTGCACTTCCACATTCAACTGGGACAACAACAAGCCTGTTGTTCTCTCACCACAGGACACATTTAGTTTTGTGATAGAGCACTACACGGAGTTTGACTAGCTCACTGTGCCAATATGGATGTGGTTGTCAACCTGCCTGCAGACTGTAAAGAAGGAAGATATATCTTCCTCAGGCTCATTGCCTGGCAACTTTCCAGGGTTTAGAAGTGTCTTTTTGGATGTGTGCAAGAGAAACACCTATAATACGGTTGCCGAGCGGAACGAAATATCGGCCTGGTTCCAGCAGCATCTCATTCCCGATGGTTTACAGCACTCTGTGGACCAAACAGCCATTTCCCGGTCAACATACTGTAACCGATATGTACCGGTGTCATTGGTGTTGAAGTTAGCACATGGTTTTACTGTGCCAACTGTTGGCAACCGGACTATTCCAAGTCCGAGGCTTCTTTCATGTGGCAGATTTGCGTCCGCAGTGATATTTAATCTTTTCTCCACATGCCTACATCTTGTTGTGACTCATTCTGACTCGTACTGACTCCCTATGACTCGTTTCTATTCATTTCCGTAGCCGGAGTTATTCCGAGGATTATCCTGCTCTAGTATATATACTGCGACTACTCTTGTATGTACTTTAGACAATTGCCAATCACTTTTTGTGTTAGCACTTCATTCTCAACAATTGGTTACTTTCTTGCAGTGATCCAGGAAGGAAGGTCATTTGACAATTCCTTTTATTGGATAGACACCCCTTGCTCATCACTCGATAATGATGTTGCGGACCCCAGGCATCACAGGGCATCACAACCTCCCTCACAGCCATTACCAGACACAATATCCCATAATTCCCTCCTACCGACTCATCATTTATCCTCCCCATCCCGTCTGCCTGCCTCGTCCGTGATGCAAAGGCCACTCTCTGTTGCCTCTGTGGAATCAACCCACTCTTTACAGACATTGCCAGAACCCATGGTGGATTCAGCTCTTCCATCTGGCCAAAATGACTCGGCAGATGATGGTTCTCAAGGCATCCTCCCCGCATGGCCCGCCTTCAGCTCATTTGATACGGGAATCAGCATCCGACAATTGAACATGTACAGGTGGCACCAGGTCCCGTTCGGGTCACCAGTACCCCATCCTTGTTACTTCAAGTTGGAAATCCGCTGAGAGCTTCGAAGCGGAGTTGCAGTTAGACTGATCTTAGAACTACTCACTATTATTTCTGTTTTTTTTTGTGTTTGTTGATTTACTCGAAGCTGATGGGAGTCACATAGCCATATATGCACAAGCAAATGAAATGGATAATTGCTGGATTCTCAACCACATATGAGTGATACTATGTGCAAGTCGCAACAAGCAAGCGAGAGCAGAGTCTGATCAATTTCCGCGCAGTTCTGGTTGGGAGCTGTATCCGGGACCGATGCAGCTCTCACTATACGTGTACACACCAAGAATTGGAGGTTCGGGGAGCAGCTTAAAAGACAGGAGCGGTGGCGCAGTTCAAGTAGAGTCGAGTACTGCAGTTTGGTAGCCTGACTTTAATCGCCAAAACCATCATTGGCCCGGGGAAGTATGAGAAGGTCGGGATCTGTAGGTGTCTTGAATGCTGTGGGTGCTTTGAAAGCAACATGTATTGAGCACGTAGTAGTTGTCGGTCGGCTCTTCTGCTAATTTTGTCTGCCTGCTTGTACTTTGATCAAGATATGCGGAATTAAATTAGATCTAGAGCAGCATGGCTTTGGATATAACACTTGAGTAGCATAGAATTCAAGAACGCAGTTATCCTAAAAAGTTGAGACTTGCTTGAGACATGGTCGCATAATTCCAGGGGGGTCAAACCGTGTTGTTATAACCTGGAGGAGGCGCGACTAGGGCAAGTTATATGTTGAGATGTATTAATGTCCCGGCAGATTCAGCATTCCTGTGCACCCTGAGAAGCCAGTTGTCTGTCCGGTTTCTTCGAAAGCACAGTCCGCTTCTTCTTCCCACTAGTACTATAGAGTCCACATGGAATACCACAAGGTCCGAGGAGCTGACTAGGAAATGCTGGGACAGCTCACGGATGGCACAGGCTAATATAGAGCCGCATGAGAAGTATCTTCAGACACATGGGGACATTGGGGAGCTTGAGGCTGAAAAACTTGAAAGGCTTGAAAGACCCGAGATTCGAGGACAGAGACTTGTAACGCTTGACAGATGATTTCTCCAATCGAGTCTCGTCGTTTCAGGCCCAAGTACCAGAGCCGGTAAGTATGGTCGTATCGTTGGCGTACACAAAGAGAAACGACATGACCATTCGGCAAATTTCCCCAAAAGGAAAGGTCCTTCCAGCGCCTCACAACTACCATCCTCCCTCTCCCCTCACCCACTACATCCACACTCCCCATCCCTCGCGCACTGTAATATAGCACCTATTCCCGCATCCGCTCCAGCCCAACACTCGAGTCGAGGGATTCGGCTGGAGGAAGTTCGCGCTGGGCGCACTCGTGCGGCTGTTTGTGCCCCAGGAGACGCGGGATCGCGCTGTCGAGGAGCTGGGGGTCGGTGGGAAGCCGGTGACGAAAGAAGGTGAGGACTTGTGTCGATTTTGGTTGCTGTGGCGCGTGGCTGCAGACTTTTCTTTGCCGTTACATCGTGGGCCAGCTTCGCGATTGCCTGCACATTCTCTGAGAATGACCCGCGGTTCGGTGTGGGTTGGGCGTTGAGGCTAGGTGGAGCATCTCCGCACTGCTCTACACGCGACTCTGCTCCCGGCACACTACTGCTCTGTCTCCTCGGCGCTGCGCGTCACACTCGCTTTCCCTCTTCCCTCTCGTCTCTTTCTTCTTCTCTTTCCCTCATCTCCCCCTCACGACCGCCGCTGACTACTCTTCCCTCGTCTTATCTAAGGTCTCTTTCTTTACGCCTGTATGAGGGCACGCTATCGCAAGGCCAGGACCAGAGTCCGGTGAGCCTACGTCTTCTTGGCCTCGTTTTTTTTTTTTTTTTTGGTTTGGAGTGGTATTTTCGGGCTCGGGCTCCGGATGCGTTGCGGCGCTACGTCTACGTCCACGATATCTGTGCTCTTTTCTGGCCGCATGTCGTCTGTTACGCGAGATGCGGGAGCGGGATCTCAGAACGAGATGCAGGGATGGCGATGCGATGCGAGATGCGCACAATGAGGCCTGCGAGAGGCACAGGAACGTCTGCAATGTTGGATGCGTGCCGGACGCGCCTGCGGTGTGTGGCCATGCGTACATACGCGCATAGGCGTAGGCGTGTCCGGTGGTATGCCAGGAATTGGGGGCCGCTGGGGAAGGACGGGGCCGGGCGCATGGTACGAGGACGCGCATGAGGGCTTTCGGCGTCGGCGCGCTAACCATCATGATTATACTCCGGCAGCTGCTACTGGTGGCGCGGGGTGGACCTGAGTTGCTCCTGCGCTAAGCGTGGGTTGCTTGCAATCGCTTGCTGCCGGTGCTCGTGGGTGCGGGTGCTGCTAGTGGGTGGCTGCTGGCGCTTCCAATGGTTGCCGCTGGTGGTCGTGGGCGCGGGTTCTGCTGGCTGTCCCATGCACGGCCCTGCAGCGGTAGAGGTCGAGAGCCAGGGAGCGGGCGGTGACGCCCGGGGCGCGCGTGGACAGACCCGTCAAAGGGGGTGCTGTGGAATGTGGAAATGGGAACCGGGAAACGGGCTGAGCTGACGGGAATGGTGGTGCGGGTGCAGGTGTCCTGTGGATCCTGGGTCTTGTGTGGTGCATGAAGGCACGGATGCGGGTAATGGGTGGTGGTGGCGAGGAGGGGACAGGCGATGGTGTAAGACGGAGCCGAGGGAGCTCGTCCGTTGCCGGTGTCTCTTCCCTTCCCACCGTCTCGGGGAGCGGAGGCGCGAGGCGCGATCGGTGCATGGCTGATTTGCTGATTTTGGCTGGCTGTCTTGGGAGAGGAGAGGAACGACGGGAGGGGAGAAGGGCGGAGGCTGATGGGGTGTTGGGCTGGGCGCGGAAAGACGAGGCTGCTGGCGTCGACGAGGGTCCTCGTACCTACGTACCTACGCCTGCGGATTGTGTGCGCCCACGGCATGCGCTACTTGACGGCGAGCCCAGGGATGAGCGGAGTTTGCGGGGGTGACGCGCGCGGGTACCAGCAGCACTCGTGCCTCGGCTACAAGCGCATGCGAGCGTGCACGGCGCGTAGTTGGGCTGCCCCCCCTCCCCTCTCCTCAGCCTCGAAGAGGCGGCCGGCACCATTGCCTTGCGCGCGGATGCAGCGCGTCGTTCGGTGGCGGGCGAAGAGCGTGACGATGGACGGTGCGAACCGGGCGCGTTCGGCGCGTGGTGGAGCTCGTGCTCGCGAAGGCGGTGTGCGCGGTCCGTGTGTGTTTGGGGCCGTCTACTTATCAGCTGGCGCTTACGGAGGCGTTCCACATGGTGCGGGGGGGTGTTGCTCAGTCTCTTTTTGAGTATGATCGGGGGCCGCCGCTCGTGGAGCTCGCGCCCGAGGCGCGCGCGCACGGGAAGAGGGAGCGAGATGCGATCGTGGATTTAGCGCGGGTGGTGTGTGGCGGAGGGACGCGGGCTGCTGCGGTGGGGACGCACACGGCGCTGATAATGGGGCTGGAGGGAAGGCCGGAGCGATGTTAAATCGACAGGTTATCTGAGTATCGGACTGCGTGTGGTGTCCTTTCCTCCCTCCTTCGTCATATATTAGTATTATTTTCTGTAATTGCAAAAAAAAAGTAATTCCCTTCGCTCTTCGACTCATATGCTTTGCTGGGCCGACAATCCACTGAAGAACTTGGGTCAATAAGTGCGAGCATCGATGAATTCGGGTGCATCGCGTTGATTCGGTGATGTCGCTCTGCTCTCTGCCATCTCCTTTTCTGCGGCCAACTGTCTGGATTGACCACACCGCTGCGTCTCGTCTGACTCTGTCTAGACGTTCTTTCCCACTCAGTTTCTCCGCTGTGTTCGTCTTCGTCTCCAAGGTCCGATAAGGGCCAGCTTTGATTCTTGAACGATACTAATCTTTGCGCTCTCTCCCTGTCGATTGAAAACAAGAAGACACGGACGAGAAACGTAGCGCTTCATCCCCGCTCGCTTGAAATCATAAGGCAACGTCAAGACCATCATTCCCATTTTCTTGTATTTCAGTTATCCTTCGATCTTCCGGAAACAATTTTCTCAGTTATCATTCGATATCGATTCTCTTCTCGACTTCATCCCGCGGTCCTAGCTCGCTAGTAATTTATAACGATTCGGAAAAGATCCGGGTTAGTGATAGCGGGAACTGATTTGAAGATGTGCCAAGCACTGCCTACCTCGCACGACATCCACCATTCGATTCCCGCCTCCATGCAGTCCGTTCCTACAGATCGTGAGGAGGCTCCAGGTAATCCTTCCAGCCAGTACTCTCGTCGGCCATCTCACTTTGATGCAGCGGACTCTGCTTCACTGCGGGATGCCGGCGGCCAACCGCACAATGACTCCTCGCCTGGTCCTTCTGTGGCCAGGATCCGGCCGCAGTGCAGAATGAAGCCATGGACATTACTGCCCAATTGTCTCCGTCCGAGCATATACGCCATTCTGCAGAATCCCAAAGCTCCCATCATGGCATGCCTTCGTCCCCGTCGGCGGAGCACGATCAGATAGCTCCCACGCGGCAGACGATG